>BOPM01000614.1:49506-66577 GCA_022179025.1 Porites australiensis
TTACTTTTAACCTATGGACATGACATTTCTTGAGATGGCTAACTCGATGGATTGTTAGAAAAGAACACACAACATGCAAATTAACTAGTAAACTTGATCAAACTTTGACGCATGGCACTGTTTTCGTTAATGTAATAGAACCCAGCGATGTTGGATGCGCAATGTACGTCTCATAGGCGCCATAAACCGTTCACAAATGAAGAATAAAATATATCATTTTGGTAGTTTTGCTCGGAATTTTTATCTTTCAGTGGCAAAGGTGTGCTCCTGGGAATCAAACTCTAAATCTCCCGCACATATGGTCGCGTATTCAAACGACTAGTCGTGTTGTTCTTTTTCCCTAATGACAATGGGTAAAATGTTAATGGAATTATTCTTGATTTTTTTGTCCTGCTTGAAGCGGAATCTGTCCCCCCCCCCCCCCCCCATATTGATGGTTGCACCTGAAACACAAAAGATTAGTCATTCACACAAAGGTTAAGTTACAAAGCGACAGTTTACGTGTGATAGTCTCTTGTGGACCAGCAAATTTGCTTACAAGTGTTTTTGCCTTAGGCACAACTCCAAGACGAATTCAATTCTTTATTTCACACTATATAAGATTTATACATAAGTGTACGTAGGTAGGAAAATAATTAAAAGTAGCTGATAAATAATAATTAACTAAAAGACATTAAGTTCATTTGTTACAGTGTCCAAAGCAGCAAGAGCTTTCTTGTTTGACACCGTCATGTTGAAATAATCGGCAGCAGTAAAGAGAGGAATAAAATCTCAGATAATATTAGTGATAGAACATATAAGCAAGGTCAGACTTGACAGAAAGTGTTTGGAAAGTGTTTGGCCAAGAACTCTTAACATTGTTGGGTGTTACATGTTGCGTCCGTTTGCACTCTCTGTTGTACGTTGTTGCGTGCTGTTGGGAGTTGTGGCGCAAAGTTTGAAACCGGTCAAACTCATTGAGTCAACAACTCCCAACAATGTTTCTTTTGTTCCGTGATCACCGAAGCGTAGCCCTGTATTGTTGAATCCGTTTTTGGGGCCACGCCTGGTCTCCTTGAACATCAATCAACCGTCGACACCATCCAACGACTCTCAACATTTTCGGGCTAACAAATGTTGAGAGTTGTGGCGCAGTCTGTATAATCGGGAACGTTTTTTGTTGCGTTACAAAGTCGAGCCTCCATTAACATTGATTAAGCAGTCACCCTCTGAGTATCAGCAAGTGGCTGCTTAATGGAGGTTGGTAGCTCAATAGAGGTTTGTCATAAATTAGCATATTCTTTAGCAGAAACATCACTATTTTGAAAAAGACGCGCCACGAAAGAAGCATTACCGGTCCACAATCGGTCGTCAACTTCTATCTCGGACTGTATCCCTTCATCATGCTTTTGAAATGAAGCTAAACTAGGTGTATCAAGCGCTTGATGACCACTTAATAAAGGTGACAACAATGGAAGAGCTCTCATGATTGAGACGGCCAAGAGGTTGTCGCTGAATAGCGATGTAATTTCCCGGCATTGTTTTCTCCAATTACTTTGTGGCGTCTTATCGGAGGTTCAACAGTATTACCGTATTTATTGTCTGCTTGTGTGATCAGACGAAACCGGTCAGAGAAATAAATCAAGTTAACAAGATACTCGGGTTGGTTTGTGCTGCTCACTAGTGTTCATTAAAAGAAATAGTATGTGTTTTGTTGTAAACCCTTGTTACATAAGTTGAACTCAGTAAGTAGACCGGTATATTTTTCACCACTTTTACTTGACATTTTGTTCCTCATGCTCTGAACTCTTTTGATTTCTTGCTTACAGGCCTCTTTTGCTGCTTGAGTGTTCTTTTGCATTCAGCGATTCTCCTTACATGGTACCTGATTAGGGCGTTAACACATAGTTAACCACCTCTTATTCTGTCGTCTTTCTTATCTTATTAATGTCTGTTTTAAAGGCTTCGTCTGCTCTTCCTTTGTATTGTAATGTCTTTGGGCATGTTCCTCTTTGGGAATGCCTATTCAGTGCTTCTAAAGCCTCCTCTGATTGTTTTATTATTTTTTCTTCTGAAAGTGCTTCATTGTAGCGGCGTTTTCGGTTCTAATTTCTTTTGTGATCCTGTGATTCGTATTTTTGGTTAAAGGTGGACAGGTGGTTCCGCGTTCTGTTTTCCTTCTTTTCTTTCTTCTTTTGCAGAGCGTTTCTTGGAGATCTTTGACCTGGTTTTGGGTCAGGTTCAGAAAGATTGTTTTCTTGTCGTCGTTGCTTCAGCATTGACCTGCATTTCGTCAATGTCTAAACATCGACTCCTCCGCACAGTCTGGGACCAAAGCTCAAGCGACTCTCGCCCAACAAGCGCCTACATCAAACTCCGATTTTCGACAACAAATTCTGATTTTCAACTGCGATTTTTGAAAACAAACTTCCACTTTCAAACTCCGATTTTGGAAAACAAACTTCCATTTTCCAAAACATACTCCCATTTTCGAAAGCAAACTCCTTTATTCAAACTCCCATTTCCGAAAACAAACTCCCATTTTTTAAAGCAAACTTTGATTTTCCGATTCAATGTTTTGAAAACAAACACCGATTTTTCAAGTCAAACTCTTATGTCCCTTTAAGCTTCCGTACATATACCCGTCTAGGCGTAATAAGAGAGTAGTGACCTCTATACACCGGGCAGTTTCAGCCTACTGGTAATGGTAAACAATCATGTTTACCTCGTAGTTTTATAAAAGGAACCATTATTTCTGATAATGGCGTAACCATTCTACCCGGTAGCTCACTCGTTTCTATCCGTTGCCCCTGGTAACAGCTAATTTACATGTACCCGTAGTGTCCCCCCTCCCCCGGGCGTAAAAGATGGAATCCGGAATCTGGAAACGGAAACAGAAACGGAAACGGAATCTGTGAGAGAAAGTTCCAGGCGATCGATTTGGAAAAAAATATTAGCAACGACAATAAAAATAAAGGAATAAATTTAATACCTGGGCAGAGGAGACTAGTTAATGTTTAACTGTATTATTCAACCCGTAAACTCGTGAATAAAAAGTACTTGTAAAATTACCTTTATCGGCCTTGCAGCGCAGTAAATCACACTATGGCAAACCTTTTCAAGACACATTAACAAGAATATATTTAAGTCAACTGCAAAGAAAACTAAAACAAATTCTCTTTGGATTTTACTAAATTATGCAATGTCATGAAATTCTTTAATTTTCTATCACTGATATTTGATTACCAATTCCTTGCGCTGCCACAGAGTTCCTAGCATGCAATTCGGTAGAGAGACCCTGGGAACGAGGAATGAACTGGAAGTCAGCCAACAAATGTAAACAATGCCTTCCGGCTTAATTCCGTGAAAGAGGCTGAAGACCAATCGCCATTCTTCCTCAGATCAGCAGCCTTAGGTAAGAGGTGTATATTTCATAACGAATACTTCATAGAAAGTGCGTGATTATGGCATTTAATACGATCGAGTTGTTGAGGTATGAGAAAGCTCACTCCCTGCCCTCACTCGTGTCACCTCGTGTTAAAACTCGTTCCATTGTTGTTAACTTTAGAATACCCGGCCACTTACTTGCATCTCTTTGAATGACAAGTATGCTCTTTGTTATTCCTCGTCCAGGTTTAAAGCGCAAGCCCTTCGTAAGGGTGCATTCATTCGATTGTCCTTATCTGGAAGAGGAATACATAGAATAACAAATTCAAATAACCTGTTATTTCAATTGCGGAAGAAGTGGAAGTGTATCAGAGACCTTAAGATCCACCATTTCCCTGTATGGGTATGGATAGATTACCTGGCCTGTCACTAGCAATAAATACTGGCAGACCACCCTACCCAGGTGAAAGAGCTAGGCTACAGGGTGTAATACTGATCTTATTGCCTCAGGGGGTACCCCAGATTTAATTTCAGTAGAACATAAGAGCAAAAATCAAAAAGACATCCAACAACTGAAAGAATCCCTGGACCAAAAATTAACTCTCAAAATTCCACTGCTGAATTGCTGAGTCTCAAGAATTCACTATGGCAAAAGGGAATTCCTGAGACAATAAAGTTACCCTATTCATGCTCAAATTAACCCCCCTCTCCACCCTTCGCCCCTCAAATAGGCACCCCATTCAAATAAGTACCACTCTTTTAGGCTTCAGATTGTTAAAAAAAATACTAAAGAGATACTATCAGGATTTTGTGCACACACAAACATCATGTGTTTTTTCTTGAAATGACAACAGAACTGTCACACTCAGAAGATTTTCTTGCAAATTCATCTCCGACAGAGTTCCTTTGTTTACATATCTCAAGTAATATTTTACACTTTTGACAAAGTCTTTTGTTTTACTTAATAACTGCCTCATGGCACAAAAAGATTTATTGTGATTTTTTCGCTTGCTCGGCTGCATTACGACCTTGAAAGCTTGTTCTGCTTGTTTTACCGCTTTTCCTCTATGAAACTTAATTGTGTCAGAGCTCAACTTATGGCAAGCTCAAAATAAATCCAGTAATATTAATTGCTCGTGTTCTAGCCTCAAACACTCAAAGGGTATAAATAAAATTAGTATATACACACTCAGTGATCTTGGTAATTCAAGCAATCTGATTGGTTAGCTATCTCGGACTATGACGTTATATTCACCGTGCTAGGCGGTGAATATAAAGCAGAACAAAATCGCTGTCGTTGACTTCATTTCGGGGATTATTCAACAATATTAACTTCGCCTTTGGCGAATAATTGTTAAATGCAATCTTTACATAATGAAGGCATCGCAAAAGTTAGTCAAACAATAATTTATTATGATTTCATTGCACTTGTTTTTGTATACATCGAGGCATGGTTAATTTAGTTGATTATATTTGTTTAGGAGGTTTTTTAATTTTACTAACATGTCGTTGCAAGAATCTTTTCAGTGGCATCCATGTCTTGTCCGTTTCTTTCTTGTATCTAAATGAAAGCAATGCTAGAAACTCCCAATTTCGCTCAAATCAAAAGTTAATGGAAACATTGATCTGTAGTTTTGAGAAGGTTTAGTGGTGTAACTCAACCGAGCATGATGCAAAGATTTTTAAAGGTTCTATAACACTATGTGGATCTTTTGAATTAATCTCATGACATCTTGTCACAAAATCTAAGGTTGGTACATGTGCAGTAATGGGATAGTGTCCCTTCATATAGGCAACCACCTTTAACACCCTGCCTTACTAAATACATGGTATACTGGACTTTTATCTTTCAAAAGGGTAGCGTAAAAGTTACAATCCCAAGAGAATAACTTATTTGGGGACATCACATGATCAGATGTTAATGACTCAGCTTCTCTGAATATAGTACGTGCTTGAGGATAGTTTTAATGGAAAGTTCCAAGCTAAGGACATGATCATAACACACTTGGGTATTTATTGAAAAATATGTTGTAGTTTCATTGCTTAGTTTTTTTTGTCTGTGTGAAAGAAAGACAAATGCTATCTTGAGGCTGAAATACTAAAAAATGAAATAAGCGACCCCTTCCAGTAAGTGTTTCCCCCTCAAATAAGCGTAAATCCAACAAATAGGCATCCCCATTGCCTGCCACTGAAAATCAATTGACTGCCCCCACCTGGGATAATTCATCAAATCATTTGTCACCTTATGATGTAATATAATTATTATATTACATGTACCTGATCACAAACATGTTCACCTACCCATAATACACGTCCCATATGGAGCCACAATTGGGAATCAGTGTTTCTTAAGGCCTTTATTCCAAACAGTCTGAGCAGTACACAATAATGACATAATTTGTTTTGCTAATGTATCATGGTCAGTGATTTTTTTGTTGTTTGTTGTATGTAGTACATTTATTACTCAAAGTATGTGAAAATCTTTTAGTCACACCATGAAACTATACACATATTGCAGATTAGAAATTGCATGCGATGAATTCTGTTCCAAAATGTAAATGTGTTGGGATCTCAATCTCTTAGGAAGGGACCCACTGTTGTTTGATTCAATAAGTGACCACCTCCCTAAGATGATCTGACTCAATCTTTACATTTTTGGTGGTCATCAACAATAGTTTAGACTGAATTAAAATGAGAAAGAGGAGACACTTGGAAGAAAATGGTACCTACTTAAAAGCAGAAAAGAAACCCTTGAGCTTTATACAGCAAGAAAAGGGGAAAGTTTATTGTCATTTTCGATTCTTTTAATTTGCATGCAAGCAGATGGATCACTGCCCAACTAATGGCAATATCAACAGAATGTGCCGCAGCCGCATTACTATCTTTTAGATACCCTAGTCTACTAATAAAAGATTTTTTGAATGCACTAACAGCATCTGTTCTAGATTTCTTTCATTTTAATTCTGTAAAATGCACCTATATTGATGATATGATTTTAATTTTTCTATACTAGGTTACTAGTTGTTATTTCTAGATGGTAAGAAGAACTGTTGAGACTTTTTATTAACAATTTGAAACATGCAGCATTATTCCAATACAAAATTTGGAATTTACTTAAAATATGAAAATGGATTAGCAGTTTTGGGTCTGAATGGAAAAAGACTCTTCAGGGTACCTGATGCACTCACTGAACTGACTGAAACAGAGAAACTTGAGCTGGATAAAAATAACCTGACTGAATTACCAGCCAGTATCAGCAAGCTGAAAAATCTTATTGTGCTCAAATTGGATAACAACAAAATCACTGAACTACCTGTTGAGATCGGTGACCTGAGGGAGCTGAAGAGGCTGAATGTGAGTAACAACCAGTTGGTTGGTTTACCTACCAGTATACAGAGGCTGACCAAGCTTGAATGGCTGTACTTGTATGGAAATAAACTAGCTGAACTACCTGCTGAGATTGGTGACCTCAGGGAGCTGAGGGAGCTGTGGGTGAGTCACAACCAGTTGGTTGATTTACCTACCAGTGTACAGAGGCTGACCAAGCTTCAATGGCTGGACTTGAGTGGAAATAAACTAACTGAACTACTTGCTGAGATTGGTGACCTCAAGGAGCTGAGGGGGCTGAATGTGAGTAACAACCAGTTTGTTGGTTTACCTACCAGTATACAGAGGCTGACCAAGCTTGAAAAGCTGTACTTGTATGAAAATAAACTAACTGAACTACCTGCTGAGATTGGTGACCTCAGGGAGCTGAGGGAGCTGTGGGTGAGTCACAACCAGTTGGCTGGTTTACCTACCAGTGTACAGAGGCTGACCAAGCTTGAAAGGCTATACTTGAATGCAAATAAACTAACTGAACTACCCGCTGAGATTAGTGACTTCAGGGAGCTGAGGGAGCTGAGTGTGATTCGTAATCCTTTAACTGTTGACGCAATAAGACGTGCCTTAAAGTTAAGGAAGAAAGGAGTACGTGTATATGGTGTTGGAGGTAAGCACAGCGGATATTATAGTTATTTGGAAGTTCGAAAAAAAACGAGATAAAATTCCACTATTTGCCTGGGAAAGGGAAGTCATTTTTTTTTTTCAGTTATCGGGGATTTCGCAAATTTGAGGGTTTGATAAATCATTAAGATATGCTACAAACTGTACTTTCAAAATCAATGGTAAGTTTCTTGTACGTATTTATTCATTTTAATTAATTCGTCTGTTTTAAAATTTCAAATCAGCTGTGAAAAATAGCTGTTATTCAGGGTAGGGTAATATCTAAGGTTAATGAACACCAAACATTGCATTCCATCACACCCTTACTAAATGACTCACCGGTTGTGTTTTCACGAACTTTCGGATGGAGAGAAGCGACGACCGGAAATACGTCTGCTGTTCGCAGGCTAAAGAAATTCGAGCTCCCCTAAAAGCGCTTGCAGGAGTTGCCTGCGAACAGCAGACGTATTTCCGGTCGTCGCCTCTTTATTTTTCGGAGAGAAGCGACAACCGGAAATACGTCTGTTGTACGCAGGCTAGTATTTCTTCGGGGAGGGAAGAAATACGAGCTTCCCTAAAAACGCCGCGGGGGAGGCTATGTTTTCACTATGGTCGATTTGCTGCTTAGCGGAACATTTTTTCTAGGTGTTTGTTGAGATACCGACGATTACGAGCTGTTTTCACTTCTAAATTTAGGTCGGAAGAACTCAGAGGATGCCAATTTAAAAAGCGCGCCACATTCAAAAACGTTAGGAGACGAATGAATGCAGTTGAATAGTGTCTCTAAAGAGTAAGAGGATAGGAAGTAATGTTGTAATCCTGTTTCAAAACGTAACAGCAAAACAGCAATGATTGCCGTAAGTAGCGTGGGTTTAACGCGCCGTGCCAAATCGGTGAAATTCGTTAATCGAAGTAATGAATTCGATTTCTATTCAGCGATTTTAATCGATAGTAGTTAAGCGATTGATATCGGTAATCGATAGATATCGAAGATCGAAAGAGTTGTGAGTATCACGGCTTTTATCAACTTTCATCAATTTTCATCCATTTTATCGATTCTAAATTGTAATCCTTTAATAATGATTTCAGATACGTTTGCGCTACCACTGGCTACGAATTCAGTAGTAATTAAAAGTTTTACCTATTAATTGTCGATTTATTCATCGAGGACAAAAGATTCACTCGTCCTTATTGTAAATGGGCACTAGTGGTAGCCCTTCACTACAGCCTCTAGTAAAATGTTCATTTCGCCGGTCTTTTGGCAGGCGTCTGTAACAACGCGCAACGCGATTGGCTGCGGTATTTATCAGGACAAGTTATACCATCTTGCGAGGTTGTCTAACTTTGCGTAGTTTTTCGGTCATAAAGCCGAAAAAAACAGTGAGCTTGTTTAACTCGCTAACACAAGACGAGGTGTTTTAACTGTATGTCTGGACTTTTCTGGCTTTTTCTAGCTAAAATTATCTCGGTAAAAACACAACCGCAGAGTCTTAAAGCCATTTTTCACTTAATGGATGATGTAATATTGTCATGTTATAATTATGGAAGTTTGGCCGCTGAACACAATATGTATTAAATAAAAAAAAAATTGTTACAGAACAATAAACAGACCATTAAGGATGAAGAATTTTGAGCAGTTCAGTAAGCATGCTGCTCAAGTTTCAAATTAGAAAAGGTGGCTTGGTTTGCTGTGTTTAAGCCTGAGAAAGCACTTGTCGTGATCTAAACTATAACTGGTCTGAAATTTGTTATACCATTTAACAAAATTATAAGTCACAGGTAGCTTCACTTACTGTAGGTCTGTTTTGCAAGTTAGTTTTTGTTGTTTTCCATGTCAGCATACACGGCAATAGTGTAAGTGAATTGTCTAACCGCCCCTTCCGCCCACGCCCCCCCACATGGACGGCCAGGTGTCTTGCCTTTCACCTGAAACCTGCCCAGCACATAGCCTTTAGCATCACTAAGGCAACCAAACCTTCCCACCACTTTCCCGCCACTTCAAAACAAACTGCAGAATAATTTAAACAAAAGACAATGCCATTAAATTATTTAGCGTAATGACTCGATTTACTGCCAGGAGCCCTTATATACCGATGGTTTCTCAAATGAGGGCGCTTATTCGAAACAGGGCGTCTATTTCTTTTATGTTGCGAAGCAAAACTCTCGAACCATAAAACAGGGGCAGGGCGCCTTATGAGCAAGAATTAGCAAAGGTCTACGACCTCGGCTCCTTCTGGTAATCCCTTGATTTGGAGTTCGAAGCTATACGAGGTCATCATGTCTACAAAGCGACATGTTCTCCAACTAAGACTCAAATTCCAAGCTATCATTGACATTCAACGCTTTACCCTTCCAATTATTCCGACAAATAATAGCAACACCATCACCGATCGGCGAGCCAGCTCGATCTTTCCTCACCATAATAAAGCCCTCTGGCCAATTCGAATGCGACAAGATTATCATACTCAACCATGACTCCGAAACAAAACAGTCCTCGAGTAAAAAAGCCGTCCCTCGAGTAATCGCCTCCTTAGACCGAAATGTGTAAAATAATCGCCCACCCCTACCCCTCTCGCCATCTTCTCTTGCATGCTTTTATCCCGTCCCTGTCGAGTTGCAGTGGAGCCTGATCCAGCAAAACTTATTAGTGACAATTCAAGGTCGGGTGTCGAGGATGTTGGCATTGAAAATTAATCAAATAACCAAAATAAGTTGGAACACTTAAAAAGCCCATGTTCTGTGTATTTTATGTTATCAAGTTTCGGTTTAATGGAATAATAAAACAAAATATTTAGGGCACGACCTCCAGTGAGCAATAACGATCGCTGAGGTATAAAAAGTTCTATCTCAGTGATCGTTGTCGCTGCGATCCCCAACTGCAAATGATCCCAAGACCGCAAATGACCCCTAAAATGGACCGCAAATGATCCTCGACCGCAAGTGATCCCCAAAGTCGACCGCAAACGATCCCGTGAAAAATTGAGGGAATGGAATGGATCTTACGGGACTGATTACAAAAAAGGACTGATTATAAAAAGGAACCTTTTTCTCTTGCCTTCTAGAGAAAAAGGCATGGAGGACGGCAGATCTCAGGTCAATTTGTACAAGGCGAAAAAAAAAATGGAATGAAATCTGAAAATGATATTGTTTCAAGAATTTTTCATCGGTGTAAAAAAAAAAATCCTTAATTTTGTATTAAATTTGTGTAACGCCTAGAAGCTCAACTTGTCTACTGAGGGATACAAAGCCGGGCACCCTTTACATAACAAGCTTTACTGATCGTTTTGGAAGTATCGAATTAATTTTCAGATATTTAATTATGATTATTCTCTGAAGTGTTTAATTGTACGTGATAAACAGCAAGACATAGACCTATTCGGCTAACTCAATGTTGTACCCACTTCAAACCCTCTGGGAATAAAAAGTTTTGTTTCAGGAATTTCCATATCATCAAATGTGAATGCCACATTAAAATGCAAATACAATACACAAAGAATCTTAACCCCGGGAGATTTGAAGTGGGTACAACTCTGAGTTAGCCGAACTGGTCTATTTGTTTGTAACCAAAGTGCTTGTTACGAAACAAGACATGATTTAAAATAAACAAGCGTCAAAATGCCCGCGAACTTTATATCAATGTTCACAGAATTCGGGTTATTTCGAAATAGCAACTTCGTCACAGCTTATGAACATGTTGCGAATAGTTATATTGACGCTTATATGTATATTCATTTGTTGTGCCTTTGCTGGAGACAGTTACCAGGAAACTAAACCTGGTCAAGAAAAACACAAAAGCGAGGTAAGCGGTAGTTATGTTTATTTTTACTTATCCCGGCCAGAAAGAATGTCAACATTCGGATTACGGTAAGCACGTATACTCCGACGACAGCGTCTTTTGCGATAATTGCCAGATGTTAGAGGACTTTGATTTTATGCAATGAAGAAGGACACGCTAATTCATAACTGCAGTCCATAACAGACCTCAACGAACCTTTTGATATATAATTTCGTTTTGTTAGTGTTTAAAGCCCGAAAGAGTTTTTCCTAATAATATACAGACGATTCGCAGTTCGAAAGTATGACAAGGAATGCAGAGAAATAAACGATCACATTCACTGTGACAAAATTATTATTTTCAAAAGTTGATAGTATGTTTAGCCGATTAATTGATTATGAGAAAGTTCTTATCTGTTTGGAAGTTAACTACAGTACGTTAAAGTCTACTGTTTTAAGCTTAATTTTGAAAAAGTAACTAAGCAAAATTTCGCTTTTAATGTGACTTGTTGTAATAATAATAATAAAATTAACACAATGATCCGCAAACTTGAGTCCAAGCCATTCTTATATTTTTTTTGGGATCACTTGCGGTCGAGGATCATTTGCGGTCCATTTTGGGGATCATTTGCGGTACTGTACAGATCGCTGCGATCGCTGAACTTTTTTTTCTCAGCGATCACAGCGATCGTAGCGATCATATGGAAAACAAGCTTTAAGTAAAAGTAGTTGCGTTAGGAAATAAAATCGGAAGAAGCTAGTTGACACTAAGTAGATATTGTTTTAGTGAGTGGATAACATGATATGAGTAGAAATGTATTTCGGCAGTTTGATAATTTTCTTGGAAGGAAATGAATGTTAGGCTATCAACCTTAACGTACGTTGCTTGAAGCGTAATTTTATTGGAGATACATGTATTGTAAAGCCGAGGTGATTTTTTAAAATCGTTTTAGGAAGTTTTCTTGTAAACAATTTGAGTTGTTTTAGATACGAATTGTAAAAGAACAAAGTCTAACATCTTCACGTGCAAATTGTGCGCATGACTTATTTTTATAATTCTGTTTACTGGATTACTGTGTAATAACTTCCATTCCCTCACGTACGAACCACGAAAGGGGCAAAGTCCGACACTTTCACGTGCAAACTGAGTAATAATAATAACTTGAACGTATGACGACATCTTTAGTTTTGTAACTAGTGCCTAAGCAAACTAGGCTCTTTTCTTTTAAGAGGCAAAACCTCATAACACTCTTAGAATTAAGTGGTCAGAGTTAAAGACTGTTTCATTAAAGTAGAGTCGCACGTGATAACCTCGTGAAGAGTGATGATGCAACCATCTGTAACAATGGTGAAAATCTTAGCTATTCGGTATTCGACGACCTTCATTATTTTAAGAAACCATGAAGAAACCTTGAAACCTTCGAGTCTTCCCTCTAAGCAACGTTTGGTGAGTTGAAATTCATAGTACTTTGACAATTTGTTTATTTTGCACCAGATGTCTGAAGGAAAGACAAAGAAAAGTGAAATTATCAGATCGAATCAGCTATGCGCTGCGGTTCTCGTTTTCATTTATGTACCCAATTTCGCACAAAACAGAGCCTTGATTTAAGCCATTAAGACAGTAGATACTGTTACACTGAAGCATTCAAAATAGCTCATGCACGTAAAACGTGCGTATGTTTTCCAAAAGTGACTAAGATGAGGCCTATAATATCGCCACAGTATAGACTACAATGGAGTCGGGGTTTTGAGAGGCCAGCGGCACATACCTAACACAAATTAACCCAAGTAACCCCCCCCCCCCTTCCGGGTTGGAACGAGGGTGCTTATGCAATAGGGGTGCTTATTAGAGAGTGGGCGCTTATTAGAACGAAGTTAGTTCGTTGATGTTTAGAATAATTGTTTCTTTAGAGGGACAGGTATTTCACATGAATACAAACAACACTTATAATTCTGGTGACGCAAAACACAACACTACTTTTTACGCACCATTCATGGTGTTTTGAACATGCATGGAGACTTGAAGTAAGCGCAGTAAAAAAAAAGTTTAAAATAGCAGATGGATTGTTTAACTGTATCAAAAATAACCAACATTTAATTTTATCTGTCACATTTGAAATTCAGTAAAATTATGTTTACCATAGATTTGTTTTAATAACTTAAAAGACCATACTGAAAGATCACAAGAAGGACAATTAACACTGGTGTAGGACTAATTCTCTGATGGAAATTAATCCCCCCTCCCCCCTTGACCTCCTAGGTCAGTCAAGTGAACTAGAAGCCGATGAACTATGCAACCTGTAGGACATTACTTACCTTTAATAAGCATTATTTTTTTCACTAGCTCCCGTAGAAATAGAAGCACGCGGAGAAAAAGCACAGCTCGCTTATCAAAGTGCTCTTAAAGATGGAGCTGTTAATGTCTACCGTGGTCGAGTATTGCTTATTGGACAGGATCGGGCAGGAAAAACAAGCTTAAAGAAGTCTCTCATTGGTCTACCATTTAATCGAAAAGAAAAAAGTACTGCTGGAATTGAAGTGGATCCTTCAAAATTTCAGTTGGACGTTGCTGAAGTCAGGAATTGGCAACCTATTGATGAGAGAAAACAAGGATTGTTGGGATGTTCGAAAGATGTGGCACAGGTGGTGGCGGAAAGGATGTATACTGATAGTCCAGTTTACCGTGACTGGGTCTTGGAGGAGTTGAGAGGTGAAGCAATACTTCAAAGTGATGATAACAAGGATAGGAAACAGGTTGATACTGATGGAGAAAAGGAGGAAGTTTCTCTTGTGAACCAGGTTTGTCTTTGTTGGTTTTGAAATGTGGTGTTTTTTCGTGAATCCATCGTTACTGCAAGAACGTCCTAACAGTAGTTATTATAAATTAATTATCGCCTTTGCCACAGTCTCCATGTGGAAAATATTTATATTTCCATGATTGTACCCAGCTACAAGTAAGTGTAGCCTTTGAGTTAGTAGTGCGTGTGCAAACCAAAGGGAGTTTAGCCATATCTTTATTTATACTTTTAAGTGTTAATTAGGCCTTGAGCATAGCTTTCCCTTATTTTGTTGTTGTTTTAAATCCCAATTTCACTATTGTTTTCTTTTTTATGCGAGGAGTAAAGCCAAGGGGCTGGGAGGACTCCATCAAACACCATTTCCCTAGTATATATTCTTAAACTCACCGTTCCTTACACAATGTAATATTAATGTTTTGGATACCTCATGCCTCCAATAATCGTGCTTGAATTATTTTGTCATCAAAAACAACTTTAAATGGCTAAATAATCGAATCGGAGGGTGAAGAGGAGTAATTAGTAATTAGCTAACATTGTAATTAGTACTACATTAAGTGTTGTAATTAGTTATTATGAATAATGTAATATAATCATTGTTCCTGAAAAGCCCCTTTGGGGAGGTAACAGTAAAATATGTATGTGTGCAGTGGAATTAGGTGTTCATTATTCCATTATTTCAGCCTGAAAATTTTCCTTATGCCATTATTCCAGAAAAAAAGAACAAATTATTCCGTTGAAAACATCTGCTTATTCCATTATTCCTCTTCACCCCCAAAAATTGAACCAGCCATGTTAAGTTTTTCAGAATCAGAATCAAGAGTTATTTTTTTCGTATTCTGCTACAGGTTGGTGATCCAAACGAAGACAGTGCTAGTGAACCCACATTAACAGGACCTGATCATGAGTTAGTGGTTGATACTACTTCACCTTCAAAGGAGATCAAGAAACAAGTTGTAAATTTGATAAAGTATGTGGAAGGTGAAGGTGTTAGACCTGAAGAATCTGTTGTCAGTATTGAACTGTGGGATTTTGCTGGACAACACCAGTATTATGCATCCCATCCTGTATTTTTATCATCACGTGCGCTGTACATCTTGGTGTGCAACCTCAGCAAGTCACTGCATGAGCCAGCCAAACCCTGTGTGAGACAAGGATCTCGTAATGTTGATTTGGAAAACCCCAATGGAGAAACAAATCTTGAGAACTTGTTGTCCTGGCTGTCCACAGTGCATAGCGTCGCACAGATGAGAAGAGAAACCTGTGATGATGCAGGAAATCTGCCTCATTTGCGCCCCCCAGTGATCATTGTAGGAACCCATGCAGACAAACCATTTGAGGACATTGCAACAATGAAAACAGAAATCCAGAACGCAATTGCCGGTAAGGACTATGAAGGACATGTGGAACGGCCTATCTTTAGCATTGACAACACGGCGAAATTACTTCAAAATAAGATCAGAAATGTTATTAGGAAAAGTGAAAACATTGATGACATCCGAGCTCTAAGGGCCAAAATCATGGAAGTGCTAAGACAGGAGCCTTACATTGGGGAGAAGATACCTGTGAGGTAAATAACGTTTATACAAGAACACAATTCCATTAAAATTAATAATAATTTCATTAGTAGCTCATTGACTCTGACGTTATACTAAAGCGTGGCCACAAACAGGATGTTACAAAAACTAAGACCCTCGAAAACTAGGACCTAAAAGACCCGTCTTAGTTTTCGAGATTATACGAAAACTGATACCCCCTAAAATCGAATCCGTCGAAGTATGAAATTAAGTTAAAACTGAAGATAAGGTATAATCTGTCAAATTATCTTCTGTTCGACCCTTTCCACGCAGGTTTAGGTGAAATTCAGTCGAACCTGAATTACAAGGTTTTCTTATGTTAATCAATTAGATACTGTTCATTTCTTATGACTGCTAGGAAATGACATTTTTTCCACCTGAGTGAGGGGCTAGAATTCACCAGCCTCTAAGCCTTAATTATAAGTGGATGTTTTGGCCGGGTGTTAGGAAAACTAAGACCCTCGAAATCTAAGAACTAAGACCCCCTAAAATCGAATCCGTCGAATTGTCAAATTGCCTTTTATGAATGTTACGCGGGTAATCTTTTAGACGACGGGTAGCTTGCAAACCAAACTGAACGCAGCGTTGTCGGAACAGCAACAAGAAGATTTATTCCAAAAATGAACGTAGTTTCCACGAAGTAAAACTCCACAACAGCACGTAACTCGTTAAACTTACACGGCCTCCGCCAACTCCAATTAACTTGATAAACTTACAAGGCCTCCGCCAACTTGAATAAACACTGCTTCCGTCACACTTAACTGAACACGACTAACGTCAAACTCTCTTCGCTTGTTAAAACTAGTTAAAACTTAACTCGGACTCGCCTACTTATATACTTTCACAATAACATGCTAGAACTTTCCAAATAGTCTCATTATAGAAAGATTACAAAATATACCGCTTTAGAAACGCTTACACAAGATGGTCAGTCTTCAAAACACCCAAGGACGGTAACCCGCCGGACGTACACTGTTGAGCTCCGTTGACAGTCACTAAAAAAACCAAACGAGACATGGAAAATAGATCGGAAGAAGATTACAAGTTATCTCAAGGAACGTATGGACCTGAAAAACATCAAGAAGGCCTAGGAAAACCTGATTTGTGGGAAGTAGATCAAGAAACCGAAGACGGACAAGCTGAACTAGTCGTTGGACTTGAGGAATCTAGCGAATTGTCGATGACAGTGGGAGAAGGTGACACTAGTTTGGTATTTCTAAACGGTAAAGATATTTTTTCTCTGAAAACTGAAGAACTAAAGGCTGAGCTAGACAAACGGGGACTCAAGAAGAGTGGAAATAAGTGTGCTTTGGTAGAACGTTTGCGCGCCGCCATGATATCTGAACATATCTCCCAAACGTTTGAAAATGACCACAAACACTCACAAGTTAAGGAGAAACCTATCAAGACGAACTCGCATATCCAAGATCAAGAAATATACTCATTTATAGAAACCAAATTGAGAGAGGTATGCCTTCACGAAATCGAAAAGCTAAAATCAGAGGCAAGTTCATCCTATGCAAATGAAACCATTTCGTCGCTTCAAAAAGAAAATGACACCCTCAAACAAAGGCT
>BOPM01000614.1:71607-87454 GCA_022179025.1 Porites australiensis
TAAAAGAGCCAAAGACCAACATCTTGACATGCAAATTGTGTGCATGAGTTATTTTTAAAATTCTGTTTACTAGATTACTGTGTGATACCTCGAATTCTCTCACGTACGAACCACGAAACGGGGCAAAGTCCAACACTTTCACGTGCCAGCTGTGTGACAGTACATCTCATGCAGATTGGCTTTTCACAATGATAAATAGTAACTTGGACGTATAAAGACCTGTTTCGTTTTGTAACCAATGCGTTAAAAAAGGCTCTTGTCTTTTAAGAAGCAATAGCTTTTAAAACATGAAGAAATAAGTTGTCGGAGTTAAAGACTGTTTCACTGAGTAGAATCGCACGTGAAAACCTCGTGAATTATTATGATGCAACCATCTAGCACAATGATAAAAATCCTGGTAATTCGTAACTATTCAGTATTCGATGAGTCACATTTTGGCATAAGAAACTCCGAGGAAACCTTAGAGGTTTCCTTCTAATCAACGTTTGGTGAGTAGAAATTTATTTTACTTCAACAATTTGTTTAACTTGCACCAGATGTAACAGGGAAAGACAGAGGAAAGTGAATATATAGCGTGACGGTCGACTCAGCTGAGCGTTTCGCGTTTTCATTTATGTACCGCAATACCCAATTTCGCACAAAAACCCAATCTACATTTAGGATGAAAAAGGTAGATTCATCACTCTTGGTAAGGTTACACCGAAGCATTAAAGTTACACTGAAGCATTCAAAATAGCTCATGCACGTTTAACGTGCCTATGTTATGGAACTCGTTGCCATTAACTATAAGAACAAGTAGCAGCGTATTAGAGGGCTCTAATATGTTCTTCTCACGTACGGGTGTGTACCAATCTATCATCCCAGTAGAGGTCGACATCATCTAGATCTTCTATCAATTTCTTCATTGCACGCTTCAGTGTTGCCGCTGAGTTAATCATTCCAAACGGCATCTTCAAGAACTCGTACGACCCGTCAGGTGTTACAAACGCAGTTTTCGGTATGTCCTCCTCTGGTATAGTTATCTGCCAATATCCCATGCTAAGGTCACTTTTTGAGTAAAACTTGTCTCCACTAAGCTTCTGGAACAAGTTTTCTGCAGTTGGCATAGGCTCAGGATCAAATACAGTTAGTTTATTTAATTTGCGATAATCAACTCACGCGCGGTTTGTTATGTCTTTTTTCTTCACTACTACAACAGGTGACGCATACGGAGAACTGGACTCTCTAATAACTCCCATTTTGATCATGTCGGCAATATCTTTTCTCAGTGGTTCTCTCATGTTGTAAGGTACTGGGTAAGGTCTTGATCTAACCGGCTCGTCTGAAGTGAGTTTAATATGATGCTGAACGAGATCTGTGGTACCTGGTGCTTCAGTAAACAAATTCGTGAACTGTTTAGCCAGATCCGTAAATTCAGTCTGTTGCTCGTCCGTAAGATTTGGTCCACTTGTAACATCCTCGATTGACTCCTTGGCTACATATCCACCAAGCTCTAAGAAATCAACCTCTTCTCCCTCTGCTTCATCAACTTTAGCTGCACAGTCGACAGCATCGTCTATACTAGTAGCGCCTGCTCCAACAGCTACTACTTTATCGACTGTAGTCTCCTCTCGCTCAAAATACTTTTTAAGTTAACCTGAGATCAGGCCCAATTTTTGTGGTTGTCATACATTCTCTCAAACGGCTACCGCTAAAATTGGGCCCGATACAAACTCTCTCACGTTTGTGCTCGTTACGGCCAGATTTTGGCCGGAACGCTGATTGGCTGTTAGAACAATGCCGCAAGATCTGATTGGCTGTCGGAAACGCCGGAAGTTGAAAGCGCTTATTCCTCGCGTGGTTGTTTTGGTGAATGATCCGCCGTCGGCGGAGAGAAGGATCGATTTTGCTGTCTTTTTTATTGTTTTATATAGTCTTATGGTGGGAAAATATGCCTTAATATGTGTCATGGAAATTCAGAAAATTCATATGGTTGTTCCTATCTTCTCACGATTTGCTTTAGTTACGGAACTAATGTGAGTGTATCGCGGAGTTGAATCCCCCTGCTAGTTGTTGACCGCTAACAAGGTGTCTTTTGATTTACCAACAAACGAGTGCAAATCAAAATACTGTCTACCTTAAAACTGGTTTCTTTGAAAGTTTGGCCGGGAATGACTTCTCTTAACGGGGTACGCAAGCGGAGGCTCACTGCGAAAGAAACCTCAATCGCCAACTGTGAAGTATTAGACGAAAAATATCGCATCGCTGTTCAACGAATTTTTTTAGGCATTATTATAAAAAAAAGTAGGTTGAGTTTGATCGTCCGGGTGAACGTAGTCCTGAATAGGACTGTTGTTGTAGACAGTGACTGACGTTTCGACAACCTGTGCGGTAGTCGTCTTCAGAGTCAAAGTGAGTTGTATCACGTCAGTTGATGGTATTATACTCTTGGTTATTGATCTGATTGGTCAATTACGTCGCGATGTTATTGGTCGTCTGTCAGTTAAGCCGTGATGTTATTGGCTATGAAGACTCGTAATCAGTAATTGGTGCGTTTCGATCCGTCTATTGTCACAGTTAAACAGTCGTCTATTGTTAGTCAAATTGTCATTCTCTCGTAGTTAGTAACTTGTTATGGTCGGTAGGTAGCAGCACAAGCACTTTCTCACGTGGTTGAAACTTCCTAACTTTAGACTTGCGGTCGTAATAGTGCTTTCCTTTCTGCTGGGCTTTCTCCAGTTCACTGTGGGCGAGTATAAGGATATCTTCTAACTTCTCTCGCAACTCGAAAACGTATTGGTAACTGTTCTTTACTTCAGGCTCCTCAACTTCTTTCGTCCACAGCTGTTTGAGTATAGTCATTGGTCCTCTAACAGCTCTTCCACATAACAGCTCGAACAGCGAAAAACCAGTGGACCCTTGGGGGACTTCACGATAAGCAAACAACAGTGGGTTCATGTAGGGATACCACTGTCTTGGCTGCTCACTACACAGTCTCTTCAACATAGACTTTATCGTTCCGTTGACCTTCTCCGTCGAACCGTTACACATCGGGTGATATGGTGTTGTTGTAAGCTGTTTAATGCTTAGTAGTCGAGTGACTTAACCAAACAGCCAGCACCAACTCATTGACCACGTTGCACAGGGTGCCAACCTTACCTTGGCCTCCTGACTTTCGTCCACCTGATCGACAGTTCCTCGCTTCATGACCTTGCTTGCCACATAGGAAACACCTTTTAGCTACAATGAGGGACAAAAGTGTTGACACAGTTCCGTAAAATGGCCCCTTTTTGCATAGTGGATATACTTATCCCCTTCCCCTGTCTACCCTAACCCCTTCCCCCCAAAATCAATGTTGAATTTTGGACCCTCAAGTCTTTTTTTTTCTTCAGGCAACATTGATTCGGGGGTGAGGGGATTTACGGCGTTTAAAAGGAATGAAATAATAAATGAATTAAATTTTTGTTAAAAGCACTTGTTTTAAACAAGTGTGTCAACTACTTTTGTCCCTGACTGTAGAGTTGGGCAGTTAATAGCTTTGTGTCCGCGGGCATTACACTTGTAACACTGGAGGGCTGTTGTGTCACTCTGTGTAGTCTTTGTTTCCTCCGCCTTGGGCTGTAGTTGTGGCTTCTTACTCGGGGAGCTGAACAGATGCTTTCCGTGTGCTTCTAAGTATTGATCGGCAATCTTCGCTATCTGAACAAGCGTTTCCGGTCTCTTTCACGAAGGTGAATAGCTAACTCTTTTGGACAAGAGTCAATAAACTGTTCTTTCACAATTAAATCTTTCAGGCCTTCAAACGAACGTTCAGTGTTCGGCAGCGCTAACCAAGTGTTCAGGACTCTCGTCAACTTCCGGCTTTGATGCTCTAAATTTACGACGATAGCCGTCCTTTGTAAGGTCATATCTCTTCGTCAAAGCTAACTTCACTCGGTCATAATCTTGGGCTGCTTCCTCAGATAATCGCGAATAAACCTCTAGAGTACGTCCAGACAAAAGAGCACTAAGTTTCGAAGCCCATCCTGTCTTCTCTCATTTAGCTGTAGTTGCAAATCTCTCAAATCGTTGTAGGTAAGCATCCAAGTCGTCCTTGCCATCAACAAATGAGGGAAGTTCGGGTGTCTTGGCCCTATCCTCTCTCAATTCAGCGCGTTCGGCGACGTTACTACCCTGTGCTAGACGAGTGAGCTTTAGTTCATACTCTCTCTTGGCGGCTTCAATAGCCTCTCTCTGTTTCAACAGGTCTGCTTCCAGCTCTAGTTTTCTCACTTCGCGTTCTTGCCGCCTAGTTTCTCTTTCTTCGTCTTCTCTTCTACGCCTTTCCTCTTTCTCTTCTTCTTCCTTCCTCAAGTTTTCGACGTTTTTCTTCTTTTTCTTCTTCTTCGCTCCTTCTTTCTTCTTCTTCTTCTAACTTTTGTTGTTTTTCTACAAACTCGAGCAGCTTTTCTCCCTCCAATCCAAATTCTTTCCCTAATCTATATAAACTTATTCATTTTCACAGCGCAGTTTCACAGCAAACGCACTCGATATACTTCCTCGTAACAGTTCTTCTTAATTTCGCTGTAACTCCTTCTCCTCCGCAGGGTTGTCGGAACAGCAACAAGACGATTTATTCCAAAAATGAACGTAGTTTCCACGAAGTAAAACTCCACAACAGCACGTAACTCGTTAAACTTACACGGCCTCCGCCAACTTCAATTAACTTGATAAACTTACAAGGCCTCCGCCAACTTGAATAAACACTGCTTCCATCACACTTGACTGAACACGACTAACGTCAAACTCTCTTCGCTTGTGAAAACTAGTTAAACCTTAACTAGGACTCGCCTACTTATGTACTTTCACAATAACATTCTAGAACTTTCCAAATAGTCTAATTATAGAAAGATTACAAAATATACCGCTTTAGAAACGCTTACACAAGATCCTAAAATAAACAAGCTATGAACTCTCGCGAAGCGTCTAGAAAGTCACGCTAATCACGCAATACAATTTTTCGTAACAATGAATAAAAGGGAGTTTTAAGCCCCATAATGCTTCAGGAAATATTTTACGACAGTTTGAAAATTTCCAACTTTACAAGGGTTTGTATGGAAACCAGTCAAGCGTGACTGGGTGGCAAGAGTTGTTTTTCCCTTCTAATTTTCGGCGGCCGTTTCGATCGCTACTTTTGAGATATACGGCTGAAAATTGACAGGTTACCTAATTTTAATATGCTCTTTCACTTCTTGCTGACAATATTTGAAAAAGCGCACTGTCTTCGTGCTTACAGAAAGTTGATCACGTGATCAGCTAATGCAAAAGGCCTATTCTCGGTTTTCACTCACGTGAGAAAGCAGAAATAACAATGGAAACCTTTTAATACAGAAAGTCTAGAATCTGGGAAATGAAAGAAGATAAATATACAAAAAGCCTTGCCAAGAATCAGGTTTGTGCAATAGTTCATATGGGAGATATTCGGAAAAACGTTTTACCCAAATTTATAAAGCTTTGTATGGAGACGCCATGTTTGTGTCCCTTTCAGGGGCACAAATATGGCCGCCGGAAACCAACAGAAACATCTGTTTTAGAGTTTTCCTACTTATGCGTGAATTCCTCGCTTGAGGAACTCATAAAGATTAAAGCAATATTTATTATAAGACAAGGATTGTTTAGGTAGCAAAATCTCCAAGTTAACCCACTTAAGAGCTTTCCCGGCCGCCAGCCAAATGCCGCGTCACGCAAAAGCCTGGAAATTCAAGCGTCCTGTATCGCAAAACAAAGAACCCTTTTGAAGTGAAAATTTGTTTGTATAAAGGTTTTAAGGTGCTCTAATATCACTTGAAAGTAGAAACACAGAAGAAGCGATAGTTTCTTAGTTTGAATTTTGGTGACGTCATATGAAAACCAAGAATTAACCTTTTAAGTGCCAATAGTGACCATCATCAATTTTCTCCTAACGATATCCATACAATTTCAGGAGATCAGATTATGAGAATTAATAAAATGATCGCCCGAGAGAAAATGCCTCGATCTTTTATCAAATAATCTCAACTAATTCCTTAAGAAAATGTATAGAGATCAGTTTGGAGAATTAATACGGTGTATATTGAGGCTTAAAGGGTTAAACCAGCCGTTTTAGGTAAGCTTATTTAAGCTTATATTTATCTCATTTTTACTTTAGAAAGACCATAAACACTAACTAATGAAAAATCTCTAACTTTGCACATGACCGCTAAACAGTTTCCCAACGTCTTGGCGACTTTCGCAGCAACTTTAGTCTCCACTTTTTTTTTACGCTATTACGCGCGCTACTACGTTTCTCTTTGTTTTTATAAACTAGATGGCTGAACTTTGAGAAGGTCATCAACTCTTTACTTTCCAAGCCAGTTTATTACCTGAGCATAACGAAGCTACGGACCCATGCCAAGGAGAAGTGCTTCATCAATGACCATGAAGGGTTTACCACCATGGTGAATTTCTATCATGACCTGGGGATAATTATCAAGCACCGTAGCACAGTCATCTTGAGTGCCAAGTGGCTGATAGACTTGTTCGGGCAGCTGATCACTATTCCAGATTTTGAGAAAATTGTAAGATATACATTATAAACTTGTTTTTAAACTATGACAATGGTTGCAGAAGTATTTCCGGTCGTCGCTTCCCTCCACTTTTTAAGTAGAGAGAAGCGTCGACCTGAAATACGTCTACATTCTTTTGGCTATATCTATTGGTAACCCGTGCTGAGATCATGGGTTCAACAAAATCCCATTCATGATGAGGACGTTCGTATGATCAGATGATCAGAACAATCTACCCTTAAAGGTGTGCAATGGAAGTAAGTAGAAGCAATTGTGAAATCAATGTCAACATAATAGGCACCCGTCATCGTCAAAATTCCGCCATGAGTAAATCATTAAAGATTGTCTCCCTCAAAGCTTCCCCTCTCACACGTCTTTTTACCGCATCACTTAGTGTCCAATAACAATAAGAGCTGCTCACAACCAATTTACCTGCAATTATCCTCAAATGTAGTCTTAAAGGAACCTCTCAAAACAAAACAGAGTGGAAAGATAGTGATACGTCTGCTGAAACCAGCAACTCAATGTCGGCCAATCAGAACGCACTGTCAGGTTCTGGAAGTGAAATTTCGACCTTAAGAATTTTCCGGTGAGTAATGCAGATGGAGGATGCTGGCATTTACGTGGCGCTTTAACGAGCATTCTAACGATTTCAAATTTGAGGTCTGCTTAGAAGGCTATGGTCTTTTTTCGCCCCCAAGAGAGATTTTTTCACAGTTGTACTTTCTAGGCAGTCTTTCGTAACTTCCATTTTACATGCGTCCTCACGTAAATCCACAAATTGCAAGAAGAAACTTTTTCCTTGAATGTTTACTTTAAATGGTAAATAGCTTTTTTCGTTTAGTAAACTTACTAAAAATTTAACACTTCAGTAGTGTAAAATGATCCTACAAGAAAGCTATTTTGAAAATTTTTGTGATCATTCCTCGTGTTATTGCCTCTTAGGTCCCTAAGTTTGAAAAGCACTGGAAGGAAGTCGAAGAAAGCGGTGTTCTCAGCATGGAATTGCTTGATCATGTCTTTTCCAAATTTCTTCTGAAGGGTGTTGCCAGAAAAGACATCCTTAATTTGATGGAACAATTTGGATTAATTGCAAAATTTTCATCTTCAAAAACAGGTGATAAGTATTTTGTTCCATCCCAACTCAAAGCGTCACCTGATTCCCTTTGTTCCATGGCGCCCACAACCGTTGACCCTTGTCCCCTGTTTGTTTACTTCGTCAGCGGATCTGTTCCCCATGGTCTGTTCACTCGGCTTGTTTCTCGATCTGTCCATTGGTGTTCTGAGGTTGGTCCAAATCAGCCCCCTACCCTGTACCAAAATGGAGCGTGGTTTGTTATTGGGAAGCAAACTGTCTATGATTTTGTTCTTATTTGTAAGAAGCAGTTTATTAAGTTTTTTATCAAGCAAAGAAACCAACCTCAGCAGATCCCTGTGGAAGAGACAAGTGAGATGGCAGTGCAGGTTCGTGAGTTTGTGGAGGCAACTTTGGAAGCTTTGTCACGTGATCTCTATAGAGGTGGATTGCAGTATCATATTCGGGTCGCCTGTCCGTATTGTCAGCGGGAAAAATGCTCAAGCCATAATCAGATTGTATGTTCTCATGAAGATTGTCTTCACCTCCTTGAGTTAAGACAAGGCGTTCATCTGATTTGCAAAAAGAAACCTACAGATGAAGTCCTCACAGTCATAGGAAAGCAAAAATGGTTCTCACAGACACCAAGTAAGGTAGGTAGCACTGAAATCTCATCTCTATCAGTGCTGTTAGCATGTTACATATAAATGGAATGTTAACGTTAAATTCCGAAAATAAACCCCTCCAAATATAATCCCCCAAACTCGTAGTTAAAACCCCCCATTAAATCGCTGCACCCGAATATAAGCTCTCGGGGGCTTGTATTTCGAAATTGCCCTCAAATACAAAATAAAACAAATTAAAAACGGTACAGTAACACATAATGTTTTTAATTTGCCAAAGAATTATTCCTCGTGCCAAATGATTGCAATCAAGAAGTGTCACAGTGTATTGCTGTTTGCGTAGTTCACTCTTCACTCTTGGCTTGAATTTCTTCGATCCATATAGCAAAAGTACTCGCATGGCAGAGTTTTAGAAAGACCTAGGTCCCCATGGCGAGTTTCAGTAAAACCTTCGTGCAAATTGCTGACATAAATTTTTTCCTACTATAATCTAGCCTAATTGATTTTGAGACGCAAATGTCCCTCCCATTTCCCTCCGTATATAAGCCGCTCAAAAAGGGCCTTTGAAAAAATATAAGCCTGGGGGCCTGTTTTCGGACTTTTACGGCATATTACTACTAAATTGATATTATGCTACTGAAAGGCTAGTCATTTATTTATACTTAAGAAGCTTCAACAAAGTTTGTGTGTCTCATTATTCGGTTATAATAATGTACAACGTAGGCCTTCATTTAACCTACCACAAGTGTCTCGCAGGGTAAAAAGAAGCAAGCAATAGTCCTTAAAATCAAGTAATTTGATAAGGTCAGTTGGTTACCATATATGACTCAAAATTCTATTCAAGTTCTTTTAGCACTTTGCCCGACAAATGGCTAGCCTTGAACGGAGAATCTCTTTACAGTGGCCAATTAACATCATCAACTCTGTTGTTAAATACCTACTGCAGCCATAGCGGTGGGTATTCATAACCGTTTCTCAAGTCTTTCTTAACAAGCTGTTTGCTTTACAGTTTAGATAAGTTTATAGCTTCTAACTGGATGATAACATGTTTTGCAGACTTTCTTTCAAAGCGGTAAACACCCCAGGTGTACACTTTCTATTTTAAAATATGCAATTTTTGTTTCTGTACAGGACGTGAGTACTCCATCATCACCACCACCATCATCATCATCATCTGATGCTGAACAAGGTCATTCAGAACGTTTAATATTGAAAGTTACCCTCCTGGCGAACGAATGGGGGTCGTCTAGGGGTGGTTTGTCAACAATAAACAGAACTCTTGCCATACATTTGGCAAAAGACGAAAACGTAGAAGTGACCATTCTTGTACCTGAATTTGAGTGTGGAGAAAAAGACAAGAGAGAGGCCAAAAGTTACAACATCTCCATTATAGAAGCAGGGCATCTTCCTGGCTTCAGTGATCCTCTTGATTGGTTGATCGTTCCACCAGGGGACCTTGACATTCAGGTTGTCATCGGCCATGGAGCAAAGCTTGGCAAACAAGCGCAAATTATCAGAAAATCTCATCAATGCAATTGGGTACAGGTTGTTCACACTGAGCCTGAAGAGCTGGCGATGCATAAGAACTATCCAAGTGCCATTGCCAAGGGAGAAGAGAAGAACACAGCTGAAGTTGAACTTTGTCAAAATGCAGACCTCGTTGTAGCCGTTGGACCCAAGTTAAAAGAAGCGTTCTCGTGCAAGTTGCGTTTATATCATCAAGATATCTTTCAACTAATACCAGGTTCCTTTGCAGAGTTTTCAGATATTAAACATGCTGCACAAGATGGTGTAAATTTCAGAGTATTGAGCTTCGGTCGCGGTGATTTGGAAGACTTTAGTCTTAAAGGATACGACATTGCCGCTAAATCCATAGTTGAACTGAAGGACAGTTCTTATATTCTTACTTTCGTTGGTGCATCCAAGGGAAGGCAGGATAAAGTCGCAGAAAACTTACTCCAGACTGGCATTTCAAAGAACCAGCTGATTGTGAGATCATTTGTGACAGACAAACAAAAATTGAGAGAATTGTTTTGTGCTGTCGATCTGGCCATCATGCCATCAAGAACTGAGGGGTTTGGTTTGACAGCATTGGAGGCCATGTCAGCTGGTCTTCCCATTCTGGTTAGTGGAAACTCCGGATTTGGAAAAACACTGCGTAAACTTCCAATGGGTGAGTCATTTGTGATCGACTCTGATGACCCTAAAGAATGGGCAAAAGCAATTGCAGCCATCCGTGAAAAATCAAAGACACAGCGGCTTGAGGAAATCCAAAGACTGCGAAGACGTTATGATGAAAGATTCAGTTGGGAGGGACAGTGCCAAGCCCTTGTTGACAGGATGTGGAAGATGGTCTATGGTAAGAAATCAAATTGTATATGTCCATTGCATCTGCAATAGCGAGTGCATAAACATATTTTTACTATATTATGTATCGTGGTCCATGTGCATCGCTGAAGAAATATTAATATTGCCGTTGACCTTTTTAACCTTAATGGTGGCATTCACATTCTGCACACCGTTCTCCGTACACTTCTTGTGTTACTGATCGATTTCATTTTTAAGACTTTTATTTATAATCTTATAACATGTTGGCTACACTTAAAGGAGTTAGCGATGCATGAAAATTAAAATCCATAACATTGCGATACATCAAAGTCATTTGATTTCTATTCATATGCGGTAGCAATGGTGGTGTTCTCTTGTATATAAAAAGAACGTAGCAAAAAAAGACTAGCTCTTCTAAACTAAATTTTTTTTTTTAAGAGTGACATTTTTTTCTGTAAATCATCGTTTTTTACCTTTACAGGTCTTGGAAAAACAAAAGAAGATGACGTTCCCCAGAACGACTGTGAAAAGGACACTTCAACAGAACCGATAGCAGGTAATGTCATTGTTTGCTTTGTCAGTTGAACCAAAGACAAAATTTATTTTTGCAGTGGAGTGAGGTTATTTTCTTCTGTTCAACCAGGGTACTTTCAATTATTGGGGTGCATCTCCAAGTAAACTGATGTAAACTAACTGTTTCCCTCTCCTGCTTACAGGCTAAACCATTTAAATTCACTCCTAATTTTAAACTTTACAGGTGTCGGGAAAAACCAAGAAGATGACGTTCCACAGAATGACTGTGAAAAGGATGCTGCAACAGGACCGATGGCAGGTAATGTCTTTGTTTGCTTCGTCAATCAAACCAAAGCCAAAATATATTTTTGCAGTAGAGTGAGGTTATTTAGTTCTTTGGAGACCACAGTAATTTTTAATTAAATTGTCTGCTGTTTTGAGCTTCAGACCAGTGCACCATCTCGTATTAAACTGGCATGAAATAACCTCTATCTTATGTTAAGTTTTTTTTCATCTTCCGTTTACAGGCGAACTCTTTTTTATTGTACTTCAACAAATCATACGGGAAGCACGCATAGAGTCCAGCAAAACTAAGCTGTCGCAGGCTTTGAAGAGGACTGCGTTGGAAAAGGGTTTTGCAATTTCTGACAATCAAGGAGAGGGAAACTGCATGTTTTTTGCACTTGCAGAACAGCTTGACCTTATTAAAGGAATCAAAATCTCCCATGATGAGTTACGCCGAACTATTGTTCAACAGCTTCGGGAAAACCCTAAGCTGGTAAATGCCTTTTTCTTTTTTAGTATTTTTAGAGTGGACATATTTGCGGTATATACGCGTGGCCCGTCACATAATAGTAAACATCCCTTCCCCGCTCCCCCCCTCTCTTACACGTGTAACGGACACCTCCCTAAAACCTCCTAAGCCTACTCCACCTCGCTAAAAGTGTTGGTCTCTGCCGTTCTTAACTGTTTTTTTTTTTTTACATTTTTAAGGAGAATAGTATAGGGTGCACAGGTTAGACCGCTTTTTTGTAGTGTAATCTCTTTAAAATGAAGTGGAATAAACAATGTTCTCTCTTTTCGTGAATAATTTTTACGTAGTATTATTTTAGTACATCCATTTATTTAACTTGTAGGGATCATGCCCTTATATTGTGAGAATGATGTCATAAATTAGACCAAATTATGTCTTTTTTGGTCATGAAGACACCTTTGACTTAAAATCACTGAACCATGACGCCTTCATTGTCCATTGCAGACATCTTAAGCTGTCTTCACACAATAGGGTATAACTTTTTCGCCGGCACGAAAATCATACCGGATGGGGCTTTAGTTCACACATAAGAACGCTGATTTCGGCGCGATTTCTTTAACGCGCCGATGCAGCTGTCTCTTTCGTAACGGTTGCTGCAATTTTTTAGACACTAAGAAAATTTTTGATCTGTTATTCAGAGTGTTTCTATAAAAAAGAAAGAAAATCGCAACCCAAGGTAAAACCCGGACCTCGAACCCGGAGTTTTCGTATCCTAATCTCTCTCCCTTACCACTAGACTACCCCACCGACCAGCCAAAATTCCGAAAAAATTAAGTACATACACCGACAAACTGTCTTTCTTAACTGTTACATCAATAGCAGGTGACCCTAGCCCTTTTCATAAATTTTAACGATAATTCAACTTGGCTCCAACGCCGTTTTGTAACTCTATTCAAAAACGTATTATTTGCCTTTTTGTAACTAAATCCAGGGAATATATTACATCTATCATGACTAAAGGCTTGGTTACTAATGCTGGCATTGACCGTTAAAAATGGAAAAGACTGATTACGAAAGGGAATGAGGCCGTGCCGATCTCTAAAGTGAAGAGTCACATATCGGATAGATGTTCACACTATACCGGATGGCTTTTCGTGTCGTCACGAAAGTTTATCTGGTATTGTATGAACATAGCCTTATTGTTCTGGTTCCGGTTCACTGATTCTTGGCGCGCAAAGGAGATAAAGAAGTCATCGACGTTAATATATTCCACTTCAAAAAAAGACGTCTAACTGGTGTGTCCTTAATACTACTGAAGTGGAAATTTAATTTCTAGTACCGATACTAATGATGTCGTCTTGGAGAGAGCTGACAGCGCAGCTGCCTGAATATATACCTTCTACAAAAGCACTTTACCTCTTTCTCTATTAACTACAGTATTTTCTTTTTTTCTTACAGCCCGATGGGACAGAACTGTTTCATTTTGTTGATGGATATCCATCTTGGGATGCCTATCTCACAAACATGATGGCAGATGGTTCATGGGGTGATCACGTGATTCTACACGGCGCTGCAAACTGTTTTCAAACGTGCATCCACGTGATCAGCAGTCTTCCACATCGCCATGACGTAATGATCTGCCCAGAGTATGATGTTACTGGTAGCAACCGGCTTGTGCTGGGTCACCTGCACGAGCTTCACTATGTTAGCCTTATTCCACAGAAAGGAGGTAAAGATGACTGATAATACTGTGATTCAAGAGTTGCTAACTCGCGTTATGAAATGGAATACATTTGACTTTTATTGTGGCACCTTATTTGCAAACATGTTGGAAGAAATAAGAGGTCTATTTTTTCACATGTACATTTTTTTAATCCGTTAAATTTTCTTATTACCGTACAATTAGCCGTTTCAATAGACTAAGTATTCATAACAAAACATTCATGTAGCCCCCTCAATTACTTAGATAAATTACTGTAGTGTTCTTGATAGAACTTGCTTTTAAGAGGGTCGTGAAGGGGGGATTAGGCAGACTACGTAACTTTTTCTTTATATGCGTCCCCACACAAAAACGGAAAACTCAAGATCTTTTTCTTTGTTTCTGCATTAAAATATTAAATAAAATAACCAACAATTTACAAGTGCATTAATTAACTGGTTCAAAATTCCCCCAAAATATCACTATTTTAAGAAAGCTTTGTTATTGTCCTTCACCTTATTCCGTCTTAGGTTCCTAAGGTTGCCAAGCACTGGAAGGAAGTTAAAGAAAGCGGTGTTCTCTCCATGGAACTGGTTGATCTTGTGTTTTCCAACTTTCTCCTGAAGGGTGTTGCCAGGAAAGACATTCTTGATTTGATGGAACGATTTGAATTGATTGCAAAATTTTCATCTTCAAAGACAGGTGAAAAGTATTTTGTTCCATCTCAACTCAAAGCTTCGCCTGATTCCCTTTGTTCCATGGCGCCTACAAGGCTAGACCCATGTCCTCTGCATATTTACTTTGTCAGCGGTTCTGTTCCCCATGGTCTGTTCACACGGCTTGTTTCTCGATGTGTCCGTTGGTGTTCTGAAGTTGGTCCAACTCAGCCCCCTACCCTGTACCAAAATGGAGCGTGGTTTGTTATTGGGAAGCAAATTTTTCATGATTTTGTTCTTATTTCTAAGAAGCAGTTTATTAAGTTTTTTATCAAGCAAAGAAACCAACCTCAGCAGATCTCAGTAGATGACACAAGTGAGGTGGCGGTGCAGGTTCGTGAGTTTGTGGAGGCAACTTTGCAAACTTTGTCACGTGATCTCTATAAAGGTGGATTGCAGTATCATATTCGGGTCGCCTGTCCGTATTGTCAGCGGGAAAAGTGTTCAAGCCATAATCAGATTGCGTGTTCTCAGGAAGATTGTCTTCACCTCCTTGAGTTAAGACAAGGCTTTCCTCTGATTTGCAAGGAGAAACCTGCAGAGGAGGTACTCACTGATACGGGACAAGAACAGTGGTTCTCACAAATAGAAAGTAAGGTAGGTAGTAGTGAAATGCAATCTCTAGCAGTGCTGTAGCCATATATTTAAACTAAAGAGGCTTCAACAAAGTCCATGGATGTGCTTTGTTAAGGTTATAGTATGAGGTTTAACGTATGCCTTTATTTATCCAACCACGAGCTCCACTAGAGTGTTAGAGAAGGCTTTGTTGCTATCAACTTAGCAAACATTGGTACTTCAAATCAAGTAAGTTGATAAGGTCAATTGGCTGCCATGTATTAATAATTGTTATTGGTCTGTAGGCATAGCAGTTGGCATATAAGGTTTTCTCAAGGTCTTTGTAAATGTGCTGTTTTGCTTTGCGGTTGAGCAATAAGTTTGTAGCATCTACCGTGTTGATAAAATGTTTTGCAAACTTTCATTCAAAAAAATACGGGGGCACCCAACGACAATTTTCGGAAGAATATCTGTTCGGAGGAAGATTTAAGATCTAGAATTTTCGAAACATTTGTTGTAAAATTTCTTGCTTGCCTGCCTCTCCTAGGATTTTCGAACATCTAAAAAATGGTATAATTGCCTATTTTTAACGGATTTTTACCTTTAAAAGGTCACCTAGAATTTTCGGGAGCCTTTTTTCTGGCTGAAATTTTCGAAAAGGTAAGTTTTGATCCCTATAATTTTCGGATCACTAGACTTTCAGCTACGAAATCCGAACAGATGAAAAATTTTGAGGGGATAAAAATATGCCTATATCTACCGTTTAAACACTAAAATAGGTTTCACAAGGCTATGTTTAAGTGGTTTTGAACTATATTCTAGTTGGGTGCCCCTGAAAATAGAAGCCCCCAGATATAAAATTTCTGTTTTAAAGTATCCAATTTTGGTTCCCAAACAGGAAGCGTGTTCTCCATCATCATCACCTGATACTGCACAGGTTCGTCCAGAGCGTCTGGTACTGAAAGTTACCCTTCTAGCGAATGAGTGGGGCTCGTCCAGGGGTGGCTTGTCAACAATAAACAGGACTCTTGCCATACATTTG
>BOPM01000614.1:128287-142248 GCA_022179025.1 Porites australiensis
CAACTGATCACTTCAGTGGTCGAAAATAAAAAGAATAATCTTAATCAGCAAAACTTCAAGGTTTACTGGAAAATCAGGATCGAGGATCGAGGAATTAGGGATTCAGGATCGGTTAAAAAGAACTTGAAAATAAAATGAATAAATAAATGGTGGATCAGTGGTGATGTGGGCCGCAGACTGTAGATAAATTTCACAGAACATAACCCCGTTGGCTGTACTGAACACTAAATTCAAGTAAACTAATCCGAGTCTGTCTGAGTCAGTGATTGTTTTGACGAGAAAGTGAAATTTTCCTGGAAAATGAAACGCTTTATCCCAGTGATACTGTAATAAAAGAAAAAACTTTAACAGTTTTTAATTTTTTAATTGTACATTTGCTTTCACTACTCCATATTTTTCTTGTAATTGTTGTATGCACGACCCCACCAGCAATGTTGATATTTTTAGCGTGCTAAAATAAAGTTCTGATCTATCTATCTAAAATGCATGCTGTGCACAACTCTAAACATTGTACTCTGAGACTGTACGAAAATATTAAAAGTAGATACTAAGCAGCTATGGAAAATGTAATTATTTTCACGCGGTATTGATATCTTATAAAGAGGACAACAAATTCAGCAGGAATACGCGCGAACTGAATTAACTTTGTGTTGTATAAGGTTCTGTTAAACTTACACAATTTTCCTGTGCTGGACATATACTGTACCGAGCCGTACTTTGGTCCGGTACAAAGAAGCTATGAATATTTATACTGACAGAGTCATGGTCCCCTGATACCGATAAAAATCATCGGTGAATTTTGGGAGTGTAAAATTCCCGAAAGAGTACTCCTCAAAAGAGCAATATCAATATGTAGAAGGTTTTCAAAAGGTTTCACACCAGTTTGAGGCTAAGTTGTGCGGCCTGTCTCTCCTTGCAATTTTTACTTTTTGAGTATTTACATTATGACATATAACACTCGTTTTGTATTCCAAACGAAAAAGTAGGATAACAGCACCGGTGCCTTTGACAACAAAACTTATCTCCAAGCAAGCGAGACTCAACGTTACTAACAGCGTTCTTGTTCCAGTAAAAAAGAACTCATTATTCCGTTGAAGAAACCTACTTTTTCAATTATTTTGCCCCAGAAAATGGCGTTATTTCCTTTTTTCTTACTCTACTATTTCTCTTCACCCCCAAAATCGAGCCAGCTACCGTAGGTCTTTTAGAATCAGAATCAACAGTTCTTTTGTTTGTTTTTTTTTTCGTAATCTGCTACAGGTTGGTGATCCAAACGAAGACAGTGTTAGTGAACTCACATTAACAGGACCTGATCATGAGTTAGTGGTTGATACTACTTCACCTTCAGAGGAGATCAAGGATCGAACTGTAAATTTAATAAAGTACATGAAAGGTGAAGATGTTAAGCCTGAGGAATCTGTTGTCAGTATTGAACTGTGGGATTTTGCTGGACAACACCTGTATCATGCATCCCATCCTGTATTTTTATCATCACGTGCGCTGTACATCTTGGTGTGCAACCTCAGCAAGTCACTGCATGACACAGCCAAACCCTGTGTGAGACAAGGGTCTCGTAATGTTCCTTTGGAAAACCCAAATGGAGAAACAAATCTTGAGAATTTGTTGTCTTGGCTGTCCACAGTGCATAGCGTCGCACAGATGAGAAGAGAAACCTGTGATGATGAAGAAGAGGAGGTGCCTCATTATTTGCGCCCCCCAGTGATCATTGTAGGAACCCATGCAGACAAACCATTTGAAGACATTGAAACAATGAAAACAGAAATCCAGAACGCAATTGCTGGTAAGGACTATGAAGGACATGTGGTGCGGCCTATCTTCAGCATTGACAACACTGCAAAATTAACTCAAAGAAAGATCAAGAAAAAAGTTTTCGGGAAAGATAAAAACATAGATAAGATCCAAGCTCTACAAGTGAAAATCTTGGAAGTGCTAAGACAGGAGCCTTACATTGGGGAGAGGATACCTGTGAGGTAAATAATGGTTATACAAGAACAGAATCCATTAAAGTAAATATTGAAAATAATTTCAAGGGTTGAGTTGTGAACGCACTGAAATTACGGTTTATGTGTATTGCGTTTGTTTCCGCCAGTCCTGGTAAGATTATTTTTTTGATATGTAATGTGTTTCAGGTCTCATCATTAACTCGTTGACTGTGACGCTATATAAAAGTGTGACCGCAAAACATCTAAAGGCTGGTTCACTGTATAGTCCTTTACTTTGGTTAAAAAAAATTACAGCGTGCACAGAAAAAGTTCAGTGATTCCTGAATGAACCACCTGGCGGTCATAAGAAATGAATATCTCGTTGCTTCGTCGTGTAGAATTCCCGTTCCATTGAGGTCAACAAAAAATTTCCCGTCCGGGTGGGGGTTAGTATTTTGCTGTTTTTATCCTTGACACTTCTAAATGAAGCATACATGAGGTAAAAACAACAAAACGGTCAAGGAGTACTGGAAACAAGTTTGAAAAATAAAAAAGATGGCGGCCGAAACGCGGAGAATTTTTTTTGGCTTTCAAAGACGTTTTCTGGGCGTTTTCTTCGCGCTGGCTACCCCTCACGGGTTCAGGTCAAATTCAAAGGAAAACAAAAAACCCAGTTTTATCACATTCCTTGGTTTAAAAGACTGTGGTGGTTTTAAAGGCAGACGAGAGATGGCACGATATCAGGTGGTACCGTTCGCGATTTCTGCAAACTTTGGTTGTAATCTTTCCGCGAAAGTCTACGCAAGTGAAAATCCATACAAAAATGGCGATTTTTTAGTTGGTTTTTAGCGCGAAAAACCCAGTGAAATCCGATAAGCTGGCATTAATCGAAGGTAAGATCTTGAATTTGATGTTTTTTGATATTAATATTCCGGTGGTACCCATTGAGATTTGGTTACGAGTAACTCACAATCAGAGACAAAAAACTCTCAAAGTCGCTTCAGTCTTATTATTCCGCCATATTTTAAAGACCAAATCGTGGCTCGAATGCGGCTCTAGCCTGTTAAATTCCCGGATGTGACCGGGCATTCTACGCGATGTGAAACACGTTAACCATGAAAAGCACTTCTGACTGGGCTTAAGGAGTATTCTGCCCTGAAGGGTTTGATAATCTTATTTTGAATTGGCCGAAAAGCACTGTGTACATTTCATTGTCGTTTTAAAAAGATAAAGTAAAGTGGATCACACACCCGTTCAATCTGTAGTAAACTGCATAATACAGGGTGAACATTCAGAACATGACCAGCTGTATTAGTTAAGATTATTTAAGCTTATATTTATCTCATTTTAACTTAAGAAAGACCATTAATACCAACTAATAAAAAATCTTCATGGTTTTTCACATCTCAGCAGTCATGTTTTGGAGCGCTTGCATGCTTCTGGCACCGGTTGTTCAAATGATGAATCAGTATCAAGCGGAAAAAATATCAGTAAACCTAATGGCACTATCCACTATTTATCCAGTGAAAAGGTTTATCCACCTTTCGCACAACTGGGCCCTGTACTTTAGTCAGCACAGGTATACTGTGTTGTCACAGACATGACTTTGTATACTTTAACACGCGCCATCAGTTTTCTCTTTGGTTTTGTAAACTAGGTGGCTGAGCTTTGAGAAAGTCATCAACGCTTTGCTTTCCAAGCCAGTTTATTACCTGAGTATAACAAAGCTACGGACCCATGCCAAGGAGAAGTGCTTCATCAGTGACGATGAAGAGTTTACCACCATGGTGAATTTTTATCATGACCTGGGGATAATTATCAAGCACCGTAGCACAGTCACCTTGAGTGCCAAGTGGCTGATAGACTTGTTCGGGCAGCTGATCACTATTCCAGATTTTACGAAAATGGTAAGAAATACATTTTAAACGTGTTTTTAAACTTACAATGCTTTGTAGTGGCCCCCATTTTGGATGACATCACGGGTGTCAAACCGTGCCGTAACAAATAAAAATGATTATGTCACGTGCATTGCACACTAGCTTTCGTGTGTGACATCAGCACAATCTACCTTTAAAGGGGTGCAATGGAAGTACATTGCATGACTTGTAGAATTATCCTCAAATGTAGTCTTAAAGGAACGTCTCACAACAAAAAAGAGTGGAAAGATACATATACGTCTGCTGAAACCAGCGACTCTTTATGTCGAACAATCAGAACGCACTTTTATAGTTTCTGGAAGTGAAATTTGGACCTTGAGAATTTTCCGGAGAGTAAACCAAATAGAGGATTCTGGCATTTACGTGACGCTTTAAAGAGCATTCTATAGATTTGAAATCTGAGGTCTGTTTAAAAGGCTATGATCTTTTTTCGCCCCCAGAAAGATTTATTCACAGTTATACTTTCTAGTCAGTCTTTCGTAACTTTCATTTTAGACGTGTCCTCACACAAATCCGCAAATTACAAGGAGAAAAGTTTTCCTTGAATGTTTACTTAAAATGTTTAGTAGCTTATTTCTTTTAGAGAACTTGCTAAACTTTATTAGTATAACATTTAGAAATGTAAAATGATCCTGGAAGAAAGCTATTTTGAATAGTTTTGTGATCATTCAATCAATCAAATCAATCAATCAATCAGTCTTTATTCTTCGTAAGATAAAAAGACATATCTTAAGTTACATCAGCAGTTAGGATTCTAAAAATACATACGACATACTGTATACAAATAATAGAAAGATTAAAGATTATATCTAAAAATAAGCCCATTTACAAAAACATTCTTAAATGTATCAGTCTCTATATCCGAGCGATGAGCACTTTTGTTTCTGAGTGGTTACTTTGTTTCTTTCTTCTTCGGAAAGATGTTACTAAGCTGGCAATCGGGATCCACTGAACGTACCTTGAAAAGCTTCTTATCTGCCTTTTCTAAAAGTTCTCGAATGTCCATTCTCTTAGATGTGTATTTCCTTTTAAAACATCTATCCAAAACGTTTTGTATGACCGTGAGATCTGAGTCTACAGCACTATAAACAGGCAGACCATAAGTGAAATTCGGTAAAACTAAGGCGCTAAATAGGTGGCTACTTCAACTTGACTAAAACCTTCCATCCGTAAAAAATCTTAATACAAACAGACACTAACAGTATTTGCCTTAATCAACTTAGCACGTACGTGTTCGCTATATTTACAATTCTCCTGAAACCTAACACCTAAAATGAGCAGTGAATGTTATTAACTTGCACAATATCCTGAATAAAACCTTTCTTGCGAAAAATAATTTCTTTACATTCCTCTTGTTATTCCGTCTTAGGTCCCTAAGTTTGCAAAGCACTGGAAGGAGGTCGAAGAAAGCGGTGTTCTCAGCATGGAACTGCTTGATCATGTGTTTTCCAAATTTCTTCTGGAGGGCGTTGCCAGGAAAGACATTCTGGATTTGATGGAACAATTTGGATTGATTGCAAAATTTTCATCTTTAAAGACAGGTGAAAAGTATTTCGTTCCATCTCAACTCAAAGCTTCGCCTGATTCCCTTTGTTCCATGGCGCCCTCAAGGCTGGACCCTTGTCCTCTGTTTGTTTACTTTGTCAGCGGTTCTGTTCCCCATGGTCTGTTCACTCGGCTTGTTTCTCGATCTGTCCGTTGGTGTTCAGAGGCTGGTCCAACTCAGCCCCCTACCCTGTACCAAAATGGAGCGTGGTTTATCATTGGGAAGCAAACTTTCCATGATTTTGTTCTTATTTGTAAGAAGCAGTTTATTAAGTTTTTTATCAAGCAAAGAAACCAACTTCAGCAGATCTCGGTGGATGGCACAAGTGAGGTAGCAGTGCATGTTCGTGAGTTTGTGGAGGCAACTTTGCAAACTTTGTCTCGTGATCTCTATAAAGGTGGATTGCAGTATCATATTCGGGTCGCCTGTCCGTATTGTCAGCTGGAAAAGTGTTCAAGGCATGATCAGATTGCATGTTCTCATGAAGATTGTCTTCATCTCCTTGAGTTAAGACAAGGCGATCCTCTGATTTGCAAGAAGAAACCTGTTGAGGAGGTACTTACAGTTAAGGGACAGCAAAAGTGGTTCTCGCAAACAGAAAGTAAGGTAGGTAGCAGTGAAATGCGATCTCTAGCAGTAGTCTTAGCAAATTTCATATAGCAAGTGAATACACATACTACTCATAAAAAATTATGTCCTTAAAATAAAAAGGTTTCAACAAAGTCTATGCATCTGGTTTGTCAGGTTATAGTATGATGTACAACGTATGCCTTCATTTATCCTACCACAAGCCTCCTTGCAGTGTATGAGAAGGCTTTGTTGCTGTCAACTTAACGAACATTGGTTCTTAATATCAAGTCGGTTGATAAGGTCAATTGGCTACCATCTATTACTAATTGTTATTGGCCTGTTGGCATTAAGCAGTGGGTATATAACTTTTTCTCAAGTCTTTTTAATGTGCTGTTTTGCTTTAATGTTGAGTAATAAGTTTATAGCATCTAACGTGTTGATAACATGTTTTGCAAACTTTCACTTCAAAATGTAGAAACCCCCAGATGTAAAAGTTTATATTTTAAAGTGCGCAATTTTGGTTGCTATGCAGGAGGCGTGTACTCAATCATCATCACCTGATACTGCACAAGCTCATCCAGGGAGTCTTGTACTAAGAGTTGCCCTTCTCGCGAATGAGTGGGGGTCGTCCAAGGGTGGCTTGTCAACGATAAACAGAACTCTTGCCATACATTTGGCAAAAGACGCAAACGTAGAAGTCACCATTCTTGTACCTGAATTTGAGTGTGGCGAAGAGGATAAGAGAGCTGCCGAAAGTCACAACATTGCCATCCGGGAAGCAGAGCGCCTTCCTGGCTTCAGTGATCCTCTTGACTGGTTGAGTTTTCCACCAGATGACCTTGACATTCAGGTTGTGATCGGCCATGGAGCAAAGCTTGGCAGACAAGCACAAATTATCAGAAAGTCCCATCGATGCAAGTGGGTGCAGGTTGTTCACACTGAGCCTGAAGAGCTGGGGATGCATAAGAACTATCCAAGCGCCATTGCCAAGGGAGAAGGGAAGAACAGAGCTGAAGTTGACCTTTGTCAAATTGCAGATCTCATTGTAGCCGTTGGACCCAAGTTGAAAGAAGCGTTCTCGTCCAAGTTGCGTTCATCTCGTCGAGATATCCTTCAACTGATACCAGGTTCCTTCGCAGAGTTTTCAAGCATTGAACATGCTGTACAAGAAAGTGTAAATTTCAAAGTGTTAGCCTTCGGTCGCGGTGATTTCGAAGACTTTAGTCTTAAAGGATACGACATTGCCGCTCAATCCATAGTTGAATTGAAGGACAGTTCCTATAGTCTTGTTTTCGTTGGTGCACCCGATGGAAGGCAGGATGAAGTCGCAGAAATCTTACTCCAGACTGGCATTTCAAAGAACCAGCTGATTGTCAGATCATTTGTGAAAGACAAACAAAGATTGAGAGAGTTGTTTTGTGAAGTCGATCTGGCCATCATGCCATCAAGAACTGAGGGGTTTGGTTTGACAGCATTGGAAGCCATGTCAGCTGGTCTTCCCATTCTGGTTAGTGGAAACTCCGGATTTGGAAAAGCACTGCGTGGTCTTCCAATGGGTGAATCATTTGTGATCGACTCTGATGACCCCAAGGAATGGGCAAAGGAAATTGCAGCCATCCGTCAAAAATCAAGGACACAGCGTCTTGAGGAAATCCAAAGACTGCGAAGATGTTATGATGAAAGATTCTCTTGGGAGAGACAGTGCCAGGCCCTTGTTGACAGGATGTGGACGATGGTTTATGGTAAGAAATCAAATTCACCGATAGTAAAGTAACAATAATAATAATAATTAGTTCTTGAAAATGTGAAAATGCATATCTTATCAAGATTATCCTTCATTTGACCTTCATCATTCATCGCTGTATGTCCATGGCTTCTGCATAAAATACATTCGAGAGCATAAATACATTTTTACTACATTATATTTCGTGGTCCATGTGCATCGCTGTAGAAATGTTGTCATTAACCTTTTTAACCTTAATGTTAACATTCACACTCTCCACACTGTTCTCCATACATATCTTGTGTTACTGATTAGGAGAATTTGTTTAATAATCAAGATCTTTTTTACCGGCTTACCAATTCCATTCTTTAAAACTTTTATGTATAATTTTATAAAATGTTGGCTACACTTGAAGGAGTTAACGATAAAAAAAAATTAAAATCTATAACATTGCGATACATCAAAGTCATCTGATTTCTATTCATATGCCGCAGTAATGGTGGGGTTCTCTTGTATATAAAAAGAAAATAACAACAAAAGCCCAGCCAAACTTTTGGCTTATAACTTATTACAAAAAATGAATGGAGGGCTTTTAAGGTTGGAATTTTTCTTTTTTTAAGAGTGACATTTTTTGTTATAATCAACACTTTTTGTTTAATTTACAGGTATTGAAAAAACCAAAGAAGGTGACGTTCCACCGAACGACTGTGAAAAAGTTGGTGCAGCAGGACCGAAGGCAGGTAATGTAATTGTTTGCTTTGTCAATAAAAGCAAAGACAAAATTTATTTTGCAGTAGAGTGCGGTTATTTTCTTCTGTTGAACAAGGGTGCTTTCGATTATTCGGATGCTTTTAGCTTTTCAATGTTTAGTGTAGCATCTCTGAGTATTTAAATTGACTGCTAATTTTAAACTTTATAGGTGTTGAAAAAACCAAAGAAGATGACGTTCCACAAAATGGTTTTGAAAAAGATGCTGCAACAGGACCGATGGCAGGTGATGTCATTGTTTGCTTTGCCAATTAAACCAAAGCCAAAATATATTTTTACAGTAGAGTGAAGTTACTTTGTTCTTTTAAAATCACATTTTTTTTTCTGAAATTGTCGACTGTTGTAAGCTTCAGACCAATGCACTGTGCTGCACCTGTTTTATGGAACTCGCTGCCATTAAGTAAAAGAACAAGTAGGAGCCTTGCCATTTTTTAAAAGGATCTTAAAACATTTCTTTTTAGGCCGGAGAGCTTATAATTTACTAGAATAACTCTGAAGTTTAGTGGTTAATTTTGTATAGAATTAGACTTTTTAGATTTTCGCAGAGCATGGAATTTTTTTATTATTATTATTGTTAATATTAGCTTTTTAGGATTTTTTTTTAATTGTAACTTAATGTGAAGCGCTTTTGAATATTTTATAGTTCTAGTACTATACAAATTCTTTATCATTATCAAGATCATCATCTCCTATAAAACTGGCTTGAAATAACCTCTACCGTAAAATTCCGAAAATAATCTCCGGAGCTTATATTTTTCAAAGGTTCTTTTTGAGGGGCTTATTTTTGGAGGGGCCTATATTCGGAGGGGCTTATCTACGGAGGGATATTTGCGTTTCAAAATCGATTAAGCTTCCCTTATAGATGGAAGTAAATTTACCATTTTTGCTTTGTTTCACTCTGTATTTGAGGGCAAGTACCATCCCCCGGGGGGCTTATATTTGGAGGGGCGATTTAACGGAGGGTTTTTAGCGTTACCGGTCTGGGGGGCTTACATTTGGAGGGGCTTATACATAGAGGGGCTTATTTTCGGAATTTTACGGTATCTTATTTTGTCTTTTTCATCTTCCGCTTTCAGGTGAACTCATTTTCCGTGCACTTCAACAAATCCTGCTGGAAGCACGCATAGAGTCCGGCAAAACCGAGCTTTCGCAGGCTTTAAAGAGGATTGCCTTGGAAAAAGGTTTTGCGATATCTGACAATCAAGGAGAGGGAAACTGCATGTTTTTTGCACTTTCAGAGCAGCTTGACCTCATCAAAGGAATTCAAATGTCCCATGATGAGTTACGCCGAACTGTTGTACAACACCTTCGGGAAAACCCCAGGCTGGTAAGTATCTTATTACCTTATTAGGGTGCACACATTTACAGTATACGAGCATAGCTGTGGCATTTGCCCGCTACATTGTTTTAATTCCTCTTAAAGTTAAAAACAATAAGGCCCTGTCCACACGTATCCGAAATACGCATCCACACGAAGCGTATTTGAATCTTTTTCGCCCGTCCACATAAAAACGCTAAAATGATTGAAATACGATAGCAGCCATTTACAGAGCGTGCGCAATGTTGCATTCTAAATCCTCTGTATTCGTCCATCCCATGTCGTCTTTTAAAATCTCCACTCTTGGGACCATTTGTGAAAACCTGCTTCTTCGGCGCCCGAAAATGCCGATCACGTGTGGACGGAAGGCTAAAATGGACAAATAAATCTCCGATTTAAAAAAAAAAAAAAAATATATATATATATATTAATAATCACAGGAGTTCAGGCTTCAGGAGTAATCATTGATCGTTTATTGCGACAGTGCTGTTTCGTATATATATATATATATATATATCCGGATACGCGTGGAAGGGGCCTCAAATTCCTGCAATTGAATGTGACGGCTTTACGGGTATGCTGCAAATAAATCCACCCTTTATGAGCAAAACATCAGCTCTGCAGGAGCATCACGCTTGTTTGTACTTTGCTTCGTCGTCCAATGCACGACTGCGAAGCAAAACGTCCGTATGCGACGTTTTGTGTAGGGCTCGGATATAGTCATAAGAACTCAAATCTAAGAAAACTCGTCGACTTATGTTAAATGAAGCATGGCTAAATAAGCGCGATAAAGTTTGAGAGAACGCTTATTCTTTTCCCAAGTTACTTTTCGAGTCGGAGGCATAAATGGATACGGAGAATTTTTTTTATCTGTTTTTGTCGGCTTGATCGTCATGCTCATGTCCTATTTTATTTTTTACGGTATATTGCTAAGCTTGAAATGTCGACCAACAACAGGATATGACTACATACTGGTTTAAAAGTCGCAATTTCCAAACTCACATTATTTCTACAGTAAACATCCCTTCCTCCTCCCCTCTCTCTCTTACACGTGTAACGGACACCTCCCTAAAACTTCCTAAACCTCCTAAAAGTGTTGTTTTTTGACATTTTTAAGGAGAGTGGTATAGGTCACACAGGTTAGACCGCTTTTTGTAGTCGAATCCTATTACTGTGATGACATGACATCTTTATGTCAGCAATATATAAAATGCGGTGGAATCTCTTCAAGATAACGTCACGAGCTATTTTTATGTAGTATTTAGTATATCCAATTATTCTTATATCGATAATGTAACTTGTTGGGATCTTGTCCTTATTTTGTGAGAATGATGTCGTAGATCATTCTAAATTATGTGCGTCATGTTTTAATTTGGTCATGAAGACACCTCTGAACCATGACGCCTTCATTGTCCATTGAAGACAACTTAATCTGTGTTCACACTATACCGTATAGTTTTTTCGCGGGCACGAGAATCATACCGGATGGGGTTTCAGTTCACACACAAGAGCGGTGATTTCGGCGCGATTTCTGTTAAACGGAGAGAAGCTGTGCCTCGCCGATCTCTAAAGTGGAGAGTCACATATCGGATAGATGTTCACACTGTACTGGATGGCTTTTCGTGTCGTCACCAAAGCTTACCTGGTATAGTATGATCATAGCTTTATTGTTCTGGTTCCGGTTCACTGATTCTTGGCGCGCAAAGGAGATAAAGACGTCATCGACGTTAATTTATTTCACTTTAAAAAAGACATCTACCTGGCTCGTCCTATATTACTAAGGTGAACAAATCTCTGCTTTAATACTTGAATAGGGATAGACCTAAAACAGTGTACATTATACTAGTGCTGATATCAGCGGGGTCAGCCTTAGAAAGAACAGACAACGAGGCTGTCTAAAAAAAAGCCTTCTACAAAAGTACTCTATCTTTTTCTTTATTAACTACAGTATTTTCTTTCTTTCTTACAGCTGGATGGGACGGAACTGTTTCATTTTGTTGATGGATATCCATCTTGGGATGCCTACCTCACAAGCATGATGACAGATGGTACATGGGGTGATCACGTGATTCTACACGGCGCGGCAAACTGTTTTCAAACGTGCATCCACGTGATCAGCAGTCTTCCGCATCGCCATGACGTAATGATCTGCCCAGAGTTTGATGTTACTGGTAGCAACCGGCTTGTGCTGGGTCACCTTCATGAGCTTCACTATGTTAGCCTTATTCCACAGAAAGGAAGTAAAGATGTCTGATTACGCTGCTAGTCAAGAGTTGCTTACTTGCGATATTTTAAATTGAAGACATTTGAGTGGAACAACCGGCTGAATCTTTAGTGTGGCACCTTATTTGCAAAGATGATCGCAAGAAACAAGGAATCTTTTTTTTCACTTTTACTTTTTATTTGTCAATGTTATTTTTAAGGTATAATTAGCCGTTTTAGTGGACTAACCATTCATGAGAAAAAATTTTCTGCCTGAAAAAATTCATACAGCCCCCTCAATTACCAAGATAATTACTGTAGTCGTCTTAATAGAACTTGGTTTTTAGTGATTCCACCTTGCCTTCAGTCCCCTGTAAATACTCCACCACTAGAGCCTGTTGCTTTAAAAATCCTAGGAAAATACGTGTACTAATGATTACCTAGTTTCTCTCTCTTTGAATCATGTCGATGATGATTATTACTATGACTGTAGCGTGTGAACACTCGGTTTTAACGTCTGTCAGTATACAGGTCAAATTTATTTTTCTAGCAATTTCATTAGCATTTAGATGTTAAGAACAATTTTTGCTCCAGTTGTTCCTTGCTTGCAGTGTCTGAAAATATTCAGTGTCAGTTTCCGTACTAAATAGAATTTGTTCGTATAGGATCAAGCCTTTCTCAAGATATTTCTCACCACAGAACTTAGTCAAAGACATTTCCAATCGAGTTTGTTCGTTAAGAATTGTTCCTGTTTTTGGTGCCCTTTTATCAATCTGTGAATATTTTCAGCCTTAGGATAACTCTTTCATTGACAAGTTATAAATGGTTAAGGCTAATTTCTGAATAACAGTAATCCTTAGCTACAATAGCTTGCGAATACAGAAGCCTCTAATTACGCCCCTTCGTGGGGGAATTCCACTTTTAATTGAAACTGTCCAGCCTGAGATAAATCAATTCATGAATAATATGCATCGGTTGATATGTTATTTTAGCCAAAAGTCCTTTAAAAAGCCTTTTTCAATTACCAAATTACTGGTCCGGCGCCCTAAGACAAGTGTAATTATAAGTTAATACTCTATAACAAATTATAAAAAGACATCTCACTAACTAGGTAGAATGACGTAACTTTTTAAAACCTAACTACTTTTACTATAACCTACATTACTTGATATACCAAAATACATCTAGAAGCAGTGGTTTAGTTATTTATTTTTTTTCCAAGCTTGTGAGCGGGCGGAATCCTCCCAATCCTGCAATCTGATTGGTTCCGAGAGCGGGCGGTATTTTACGATCTTGCCCGCTAACCCGGGCGGAATCATTGGCAGCTTCATTCACAAGTTTGTGTGTTGTTTGTAAATGAGGAAAAGGCGTCATTTTCAAACCATTGTTCTTTTAAAGCTTGCGCTATTATTAGAATTAGCTAGGGAAAAGTGAATTTTATTAGAGACCTTAAGATACCCCGATATCGGTGTACGGGTAAGGGTAGTGTACCCGTACACGTAAAATGTTCATGTGCGTGACTATTTCGATTAAGATACCCGAAGAACAAGCACGCAAAATTAACTTCGTACATGCATGTCGCTTAATGCATACAAAATCTCCCTCAAATTCTACACTTCATATCTTAACAACAAGCTGCAACAAATAATTGATTCATACATAAGCTTATTGAAATATCATGGAAAGATTTTAAGAAACTTGGCGGGAATTCCCTTGACCCAAAGCTTGTTATCGCAAACCCCGCCATTTTGATCGAGGCACATCACCAAACAATTCCTTTGATTGTCAACTTCAACAGTGGCTCCCATGCTAAATATTTCAATGCTATTTCTTTTGCGAAACTCAGACCTTCGAGCAATTCTCAGAAATGCCCCCCAAATACCGCCACAAATTGACATCGTTTCAGAGTTCAACCTGCGCATTTGAGGTCCAAAATCACTATACATTTTGAAGC
>BOPM01000614.1:163399-203062 GCA_022179025.1 Porites australiensis
CCAAGAAGTCTAGCTTGTACCAAGCAGTATTGTCTCCTACGCTGACTTCCTTTTGGCTCGTTACGCAACCCTCTCCAACTAGATTACAAGTGGTCTCTTCCTCAGGGATAGTGGAGCGAGCGAATTACGTGAGCGCGCGTGAAATTTGTCACCCTCGAGGAAGGTGACAAACGCTCCTGTATTTTAATCCCTCCAATATCCCAGGGGAAAATAACTATCCTCAGTAGTATATTAGGCATAGAATCAGCCTTTTTTGCGGTGGAATCTTCGCTGGAATACATAAACGCTGATGACGTCATAACCTTTTGTCTTTATCTCATGAATAAAATGCGGTCAAATCTCTTTAAAGGGTTAAAAATAGCACACGACCTTATCTTAGAGCCAGTTTACATCGAGTTGGAGGACCCTAGATAGGTGAGGTAACCCGCTACTGGTCACCCCAGCTATCATGTAAACGTGTTCAAATTAAAATGAGACGTTATGTGGACAGGCGGGTTACCCCACTTTTGCGGGTTACCTCACCTGCCTGGGGTCCTCCACCTCCATGTACACAGGCCCTAAGATAAGGTCGTGTGCTATTTTTAACCCTTTGGACAGGTTTTCCAGTTATTTCTTGGTAGATGAAGGTCTTGCTTTTTAATTGGTTGACGACTACATGCAAGAACTAGGAAAAGTATTCATTGGTTGATTCAGGTTGTCGAAGGAATAAGCGGTAACTCGCCTCTGACGTAGTTATGCAAGTTACATTTCATACCGCTTTCATTGTTCAATAAGTTGTTCCGGTTTACTATGCGCACAAATCGTTAATTTTTCATGAGCAGGAAGCCACACTAGCCCTTTCTACGACGAAAAACATTTTTCCCCTTTCCCGCATCCCTTTTTCCTTTTCCACATTTCATTGTTTCACATTGTTTCCTTCCACCACGACAACCACGTTTCCATTGTTTTCTCTCGGCGCGAGGTTATGGTGAACGTTGTAAAGAAAAGAAAACTTAACTTCGTAAATCTTCTAACGTTATTGGAAAGAATTGTGTGACGAACCAAACGGAGGGCTGCTTAGAAGGCTATCCTCTTTACTTTTATTCACACAGTAGTACTTGTTAGGCAGACTACGCAACTTTTTCTTTATATTCGTCCCCACACAAAAACGGGAAACTCAAGATCTTTTTCTTTGTTTGTTAATTAAAATATTAAATAAAATAACCAATAATTTACAAGTGCATTAATTAACTGGCTCAAAATTCTCCCAAAAAATTTCACTATTTCAAGAAAGCTTTGTCATTGGCCTCCACCTTATTCCGTTTTAGGTTCCTAAGGTTGCCAAGCACTGGAAGGAAGTTAAAGAAAGCGGTGTTCTCTCCATGGAACTGGTTGATCTTGTGTTTTCCAACTTTCTCCTGAAGGGTGTTGCCAGGAAAGACATTCTTGATTTGATGGAACGATTTGGATTGATTGCAAAATTTTCATCTTCAAAGACAGGTGAAAAGTATTTTGTTCCATGTCAACTCAAAGCTTCGCCTGATTCCCTTTGTTCCATGGCGCCCTCAAGGCTGGACCCATGTCCCCTGTATGTTTACTTTGTCAGCGGTTCTGTTCCCCATGGTCTGTTCACACGGCTTGTTTCTCGATCTGTCCGTTGGTGTTCTGAAGCTGGTCCAACTCAGCCCCCTACCCTGTTCCAAAATGGAGCGTGGTTTGTTATTGGGAAGCAAACTTTCCATGACTTTGTTCTTATTTGTAAGAAGCAGGTTATTAAGTTTTTCGTCAAGCAAAGAAACCAAACTCAGCAGATCTCAGTAGATGACATAAGTGAGGTGGCGGTGCCGGTTCGTGCGTTTGTGGAGGCAACTTTCCAAGTTTTGTCACGTGATCTCTATAAAGGTGGATTGCAGTATCAAATTCGGGTCGCCTGTCCGTATTGTCAGCAGGAAAAATGCTCAAGCCATAATAAGATTGCATGTTCTCATGAAGATTGTCTTCACCTCCTTGAGTTACGACAAGGCGATCCTCTGATTTGCAAGAAGAAACCGGCAGAGGAGGTACTCACGGTTACGGGACAAGAACAGTGGTTCTCACAAATAGAAAGTAAGGTAGGTGGTAGTGAAATGCTATCTCTAGCAGTGCTGTTAACGTGTTACATATCAATCGAATACACATACTACTTAAAATTGTGCCTTTATAAAGAGTAGCCACAGTGACTGTAGCCATATATTTAAACTAAAGAGGCTTCAACAAAGTGCATGAATGTGCTTCGTTAAGGTCATAGTATGAGGTTTAACGTATGCCTTTATTTATCCTACCACGAGCTCCACTGGAGTGTAAGAGAATCCTTTGTTGCTATCAACTTAGCGAACATTGGTACTTAAAATCAAGTAAGTTGATAAGGTCAATTGGCTACCATGTATTAATAATTGTTATTGGCGTTTAGGCATAGCAGTTGGTATATAACTTTTTCTCAGGGTCTTTGTAAATGTGCTGTTTTGCTTTGCGGTTGAGCAATAAGTTCGTAGCATCTACCGTGTTGATAAAATGTTTTGCAAACTTTCATTTAAAAAGGTACAAGCCCCCAGATATAAAATTTCTATTTTAAAGTATCCAATTTTGGTTCCCATGCAGGAAGCGTGTACTCCATCATCATCACCTGATACCGCTCAGGCTCGTCCAGAGCGTCTGGTACTGAAAGGTACCCTTCTCGCGAATGAGTGGGGGTCGTCCAAGGGTGGCTTGTCAACAATAAACAGGACTCTTGCCATACATTTGGCAAAAGACCCACACGTAGAAGTCACCATTCTTGTACCTGAATTTGAGTGTGGCGAAGAGCATAACAGAGCTGCCAAAAGTCACAACATTTCCATCCGGGAAGCAGGGCGCCTTCCTGCCTACAGTGATCCTCTTGACTGGTTGATCGTTCCCCCAGAAGACCTCGACGTTCAGGTTGTGATCGGCCATGGAGCAAAGCTTGGTAGACAAGCACAGATTATAAGAAAGTCTCATTGCTGTAAGTGGGTGCAGGTTGTTCACACTGAGCCTGAAGAGCTGGCAATGCATAAGAACTATCCAAGCGCCATTGCCAAGGGAGAAGGGAAGAACAGAGCTGAAGTTGAACTTTGTCAAATTGCAGATCTCGTTGTAGCCGTTGGACCCAAATTGAAACACGCGATCTCGTCGCAGTTGCGTTCATCTCGTCGAGAAATCTTTCAATTAATACCAGGTTCCTTTACAGAGTTTTTAGATGTTGAGCATTCTGAACCAGAGAATGTGAATTTCAAAGTGTTAACCTTCGGTCGCGGTGATTTTGAAGACTTTAGTCTTAAAGGATACGACATTGCCGCTCAATCCATAGTTGAATTGAAGGACAGTTCCTATAGTCTTGTTTTCGTTGGTGCATCCGATGGAAAGCAGGATGACATCGCAGAAATCTTAATCCAGACTGGCATTTCAAAGAACCAGCTTATTGTGAGATCATTTGTGAAAGACAAACAAAGATTGAGAGAATTGTTTTGTGAAGTCGACCTGGCCATTATGCCATCAAGAACTGAGGGGTTTGGTTTGACAGCATTGGAGGCCATGTCAGCTGGTCTTCCCATTCTAGTTAGTGGAAACTCTGGATTTGGAAAAGCACTGCGTGGTCTTCCAAAGGGTGAGTCATTTGTGATCGACTCTGATGACCCCAAGGAATGGGCAAAGGCAATTGCAGCCATCCGTCAAAAATCAAGGACACAGCGGCTTGAGGAAATCCAAAGACTGCGAAGAAAATATGATGAAAGATTCTCTTGGGAGAGACAGTGCCAGGCCCTTGTCGCCAGAATGTGGAAGATGGTCTATGGTAAGAAGTTAACTTTGCCTAAAGGAGAGTAATGATAATAGTAATTATTATTCGTTCAAAATATTTCTCCGTTTTTGACTGGCTAAAAGCACATGCATAATTCATCATAAACAGCTACTGTTGACTAAATTTGTCATTTTCAACAAGTGACGTCAAAAGTGCAGCCAAAATTGAAGATTACTGAACCGTTAACCGAGAAAACCTGGGAACGAGGTTGAGTTGTTTTGGTGGTGAGAACAAAATGGCTTACTCAGTCGGCGAAACATTTTACTTGTTTCACGGCGAAATATTGTCAAAATCATAGCAAGAAGAGAAAGAAGACAACTCGACGGACAACATCCGCTGTTTGGAGTTTATTTGCAGGCCAGAACAGACTAATATCTCCTCAATTTCTCGATAAAGATGCACTATCGATATAAAATTAACATCGACCGAGGGAAGGAAGTTTCAGCTTTCTTTTAAACTCGGAATTATTACCGGAGGGTGGATAACACCCTCCTCGATCTGCAGAATTCTTCATATCCTACGAAAGCCGAATTCAATAATTGCTAATTATTATTTCAAACACGGTGAAAATGTCAAGAGCGTGTCTCATATCAGGATTAGCCTTTGTTTTGCTTTTATGATTCATCCCTGTATTTTATTTGCTTCAGCAAGAGCAAGTGCGTAAGCAAATTTAATGGTATTATGTTTGGCGGTGCATGTGAATAACTGCAGAAAGATTGCCAACGTTAACCTTTTAAACCTCAATAACAGCATTCATATTCTCCACACTGTTATCCATACATATCTTGTGTTACTGATAAGGAGAATTTGTTTAACAATCAAGATATTTTCACGTGCTGCTTGTTCTCTCTTTTAAAGAAAAAGAATGACAACCGTCCAGCTAAAACTTTGGCTTATGATATATCACACAAAATAAATGGAGGGCTTCTCAGATTGGAATCATTTATTTTTTTCTGTAATTGAATGTTTTTTTCTTCTTAAATTTTACAGGTGTTGAAAAGACCCAAGAAGATACCGTTCCACAGAATGACTTTGAAAACGATGCAGCAAAAAGATCGATAACTGGTGATGTGGTTCTTTGATTTCTCAAATAAACCAGAGCCAAAATTTATTTTTGTACTAGAGTAGGGTTATTTTGTTCTGTTGAAACCAGGACAAATTTATATTTTCGGCTGTTTTTACCTAAAGACCAGTTAATCATGTCCTATTAAACTGACGTGAAATAACCTCATTCTTATTTTAATAATTTCCCTCTGCCGTTTACAGGCGAAGCAATTTTCCTTGCACTTCAACAAATCCTGCTGGAAGCACGCACAGAGTCCAGCAAAACTGAGCTGTCGCAGGCTTTAAAGAGGACTGCGTTGGAGAAAGGTTTTGCGATATCTGACAATCAAGGAGAGGGAAACTGCATGTTTTTTGCACTTTCAGAGCAGCTTGACCTCATCAAAGGAATTCAGATATCCCATGATGAGTTACGCCGAACTATTGTTCAACATCTTCGGGAAAACCCCAGTCTGGTAAGTACCTTTGGTTATTGTTTTTTCTACGGTGGATTTATTTGCAATATATGCGAAAGCCGTCGCATTTTCCCGCTCAAATCTTTTTATTGTTTTTAAGCTTAAAAGCAATAAGGTCTTGTTCTAACGTATCCGAAATACGTGTCCACACGTAGCGTATTTGAATTTTTTGCGCCTGTTCACATAAATACGCTGAAATGATTGACATACGATGACATCCCTTACAGAGCAAACTCATTGATACTAGCATATAATGTATGACATCATTGTATTAGAAAACCTCTGTTTTCTTCCGTCCACACGTAAACGAGAATTCGGCGTTTTCAAAAGTCCACTCTGGGGACCGCTTTCTGGGGACATGTTTTTTTGGTGCCCGAAAAGGCCGTTTTCGTGTGGACGGAAGGCTAAAAATACCCTGATACGTTTGGACGGGGCCTTAAATTCTTGCAGCCAAATGCTACGGCTTTACGGGTATGATGCAAATGAATCCACCCTTTATGAGAAAAACATCAGCTCTGCACGAGCATCACGCTTATTTGTATTTTGTTTCGTCTTCCGCTGCACGACGTGAAACTTCGTAATGCGACGTTTTCTGGAGGACCTCGAAAGCGTGGCGACGAAAAATTGTTATTGGATCCGGATGCTGTCCTTAGAATTCAAATCCAGGAAATTTCTTCTACTTTTTTTAATTTGAAAAACGTTACATAAGCGCCATAAAGGTTTAAAATAAAGCAAATTCATTTCCTTTAATCACGTTTTTGACTCGGAGGCGTAAATGAAAACAGATTTTAGGAAATCTGTTTCTGTCTCCTCGATCGTCTGACTCATGTCCTAATATTTTATAAGGACGTTATTTTGCTAAGTATGAAATGTTCACCAAAAGCCGCTTTGTTCGAACAGCATATGTCTACTTAGTGAAGTGAAGCGAAGTGAATACTTTATTTGAAGAGGGTAAGACTTGACAAGTATCGTATGAACGGATAAACTTGAGATCCTCAATACTTGTTATATTTGTAGGGTCATTTCTGACCCAACATACTGGTTTACAAGTCAAAATTTCCAAACTTTTATTTTTTCACAGTAAACACCTCTTCCCCTCTCTCTTACACGTGTAACGGACACCTCCCTAGAACCTCCTAAAGTACTTTCCTAAAAGTGTTGGTCCCTGCCGTTCTTAATTGTATTTCTTGGAGAGAAAGAGAGTAAGGAGAGTAGTATGGGATGCAAACGTTAGACCTCGTTTTTGAAGTGAACTCTCATTAGTATGAAGTGGAGCAAATAAATGTCAATGGCATCTTTCTCTCTTGAATAAAATGCGGTAGAATCTTATCAACATAACGTGACGAGCTATGGGAGGGATGTAGTGTGCAGGGATCATGTTCTTATTCGGTTAGTATGCTATCATAGTCTATTTTATTGTCGACTGCAGACAACCTTTTGGCCTGGTTCCGGTTCACTACTAAGGTGGACATATCTGCTCTGGTGCCGATACCAGCGGGGTTCGCCTTAGAGAGAGCTGACAGCGCAGCTGCCTGAATATATACCTTCTATAATTTCTCTATTAACTACAGTATTTTCTTTTTTTCTTACAGCCGGATGGGACAAAACTATTTCATTTTGTTGATGGATATCCATCTTGGGATGCGTACCTCACAAGCATGTTGGCAGATGGTACATGGGGTGATCACGTGATTCTACACGGCGCGGCAAACTGTTTTCAAACGTGCATCCACGTGATTAGCAGTCTTCCGCATCGCCATGACGTAATGATCTGCCCAGAGTTCGATGTTACTGGTAGCAACCGGCTCATGCTGGGTCACGTGCACGAGCTTCACTATGTTAGCCTTATTCCACAGATAGGAGGTAAAGATGTCTGATTATACTACGATTCAAGAGTTGATAACTCGCGATATAAAGTTGAAGACACTGGAGTTGAACAACTGGCTGAACCTTTATTGTGGCAACTTACTCGCAAAGATGCTGGCAAGAAACAAGATGTCTTTTATTCATATGTACAGTTTTATAATCCGTCGATGTTATTATAACGGTACAAATAGCCATATAAATAGACTAAGTATTCATAACAAAACATTTTCTGTTTCAAAAAATTAACACAGCCCCTTCAATTAGTTAGATAAATTACTGTAGTGTTCTTAATAGAACTTGGTTTTTAGGGCCACCATCTTGCCTGCAGTCCCCTGTAAATACTCCACCATTAGAGCGTGTTGTAGTGTAAGACGTAGCAAAATGCGCGTACTTGTGATTAGCTTGTTTCTGTGTCTTCGAGTGAATAACTGTTGCTGATGATTGTTACTCCGTTTGCGGCGTGTTTAAACACTTAGTCTTATCGTCTGCAAGTAGACGAGTCAGAGTTTTTTTTCTGACATTTTCATTAGTATTTAGGTGTTAAGAACAGCTTCTGTTTCAGATATCACTTGCCTGAAGTCTCTGAAATAATTCAGTGTCAGTTTTATTCATAAGTAAATTTTCTTCTTAAAAGATCACCCGTACCTCAAGATGTTCCTAACCACAGAGCATCATGAGTCAAAAAACATTTCCAATCGAATTTGTTGGTAAGAATCGTTCCTGTCTCAGGTGCTCTTTATCAATCTGTGAATATTTTCACCCATTCGAGTAATTCTTTTTTTGGAATTTTAGTTCATGCATCAATGCTTAAGGGTATTGTGTGTGTAAATGCAACAACCTCCCATCCCGCCCCGTCGCGGGGGAAAACCGATTCCTTATTATACAATGTAAGTATTTTTATATCAGACGTACTTTACTAGCGTACTTTTCTTACCATCCTAATATATATATATATATATTTTTTAGGCCACCACTTCTATTTAGGTACATCAAGCAATAAAGGTTATAATAAAAGTAGTTAGGGTTAAGAGTCACGTCCCTCTACCTAGTTAGTGAGAATTTTTTAAAATTATCTAGTAAAGGTGTCCCATAGTTCATCAATTTATACATTAAATAAGTGTCAAAATAAGTCTAGTTAATCCGTCAATTAGCCCTTCAGAAGTTCGGGTCAGTGTTAAAGAGGGGAGTGATTCCAGTCAAATAAGGACAATATTTTCCTTCAAGGCAAGAATCACGTATCTAACATCCATTGTTACAGAAAATGAGCTCTAACTGATTAAAATTGGCTAACACTTTCAATATATTGTTTTTTCTTGGCCTAGTGAAAAATGCGGCTAGAGACTTAATCTTAAAACGCATGAAACGAGCCAGATATAATGCATTTTTTTGACATTTACTATTCTTTCAGTCACTTTCTGAATTGAAGTATTCCTAAGAAACAAGCTTCAAGTTTGATTACTGTCCTAAAGAATCACGAATCACAAAGTAAGGAGATCGCGCGTTTAGACCGAAGCACGGTAATATCTAAGCTGCTTTTACGCCTCCCGCGTTAATCTTTGCTTGAATCAGGGCGACTTCAGACACCACAAGTCTATTTCACTATGAATTGTTCTAAGATTTCACGTTGTGGGAGCAATAACTTTTGTCTGATGTATTGTGTACTTTCTTTCAAATCACGCGAAATGCGACCTTCAGAAAATTTCAGTTTTTCAATATATCCAGAGAAACATATGCACCACCCAGAAACTCGCGCGATGCTTGAACCTTCCCAAGGACATGTCATGTTTTTTTATCATGAAGTGGGTACCGGCAGTGGTCTGTTGTGTCAGGCGTTTGGATAGAAAAGATAGGACGATGGAGAGAGCCCAGTGGGAAGAAGGGAAGAGACCAAGGTAGCTTACCATTTACACAAACCACCCGGGTGGAAATATTGTGCATAAACACAAAACTATAAAATTTGACTTGGTGGGAGAATGACGCGTTACAGAGAACAACCAATTCAGCTGAACAGTCTGAAAAGAGGAGAAAAATTGCATCGCCTCTAATCACAACCCATATTTTGAGAAGCTTCCCAAACAGAGTGGCGAGAATCATTTAATTTTCCCACCGAAATTTCTGGTTTTCTCATGTAAATGGTAAGAACCCCAAATCTCGGACATTAAGTATTAAGACACAACATTTAAAAAAGTAATAAGACACACCTTTACTCCACACCCTGGTTAACTTAGCATCCTTAAAAATAGCCTCCCTTTTAGTCGTTCTTTTGGCTTGTCACATGGCAGTGACTTGCGACGAACCCTTGAGGAGGTCTGTTTGAGACACTACTATTAACGAGACTTTCATGGGAAAAAATCTTGGCTTTCCCCCCTAAAAACCATGCACAAGTGAGGCCAAACTCTGCAACTGTTACCCATAAACCGGTCAATTTTATAGGGAGGTCCCCCAGTTCATCTTCTTGATGGAGCACAGCAGTTTCCTTCGGAACAGACCAATTTACATAAAAGCTTACGAAGTATGATCTTGGGCTAATAATTAAAGGAGTAAACGAAAACAATACGAACTAATTCTACTCAAAAGGTCTATTTGCAGACTAGTTACACAAGGTGATTCAGGCATTGCTACATTTCTCTTCTAATGAATTGAAACGGACCTGCTTTGTAAACGATCTGTCATTTACTGAATTAAGCAAACACTTTTCTTTGTTCTCTTCCGTAAACTGTCCGGGTGTAATAACTTTCAAATTTCATGAAAGGCGAAGATTTCAGAAATTTAGGTGTCTTTATCCTCTCTTCACGAAACCAATTTTTTAACCCCTTAAACCTTAGGATCAACATTTGAATTCTCATTTGTTGCCCCTATTCATCTCCTACAGAAGTAGTTGGGAGAAGTTGATAAAATATCAAGTCACTGTTTCATCTTGTGTGATCATTTCCGTAATTCTCATGACTTACCACTTTGTTTTACAAAGCAATGATATTACCGACTCTTAGGGCTTAAAGGGTTAAAGTTTTGCATGGTAGAAAGGAGAATTTGTCCTTTCTGTTTCTGTTTAGTGAGCCCGAAATATACTAGTACATGCGTCAAAAAACGTGATATCCATGACGCTACAAAGATCAGTTCTATGATGTACCTGAAAACAAACTTGACAAACTGTTTTATCTATCATTACACCATGAAAATCTCCTCTGCCGCATGCTTGACAATACTTAGTTCCACAGAACCTGCACTTGAATTTCTGCAAATTTGAATCGAAGTAGTCAGTTGAAAGCCAGTTTAAGGCAAATCTCGCATAGATGAGTTGCTGTATACCACGTTTCTTGATTTCTTACAAGAGTTTGCCTTTTTATGTACCTGTTTGAAAAATTATTATTTACACAGGCTTGATCTGTGCGTCTATATACTAGCTTGTGGATGACTAACTTGTGCACGTAATCCGCCGGTCGTGACCATTCGAATGAAACCTTTTCATTTAAAATGCCTTCACATGCATCTGGTTCTCAATAGTTCCCAAAGTCCGGAAATGAATGATTTTCCTTTAATTTCAATAGAATTGAAAGTGAAAGATACGATGGCATAATAACCTGACATATCTTACTTTTTTCAGAGCAGCCCCAGCGACACAAGTTTGGAAGCCACAAATAGAATGCCTTGTTTAAGCTAAACTAGTTGCGCTTTCTACAGAAACATTATTTATATGGGCACAGCGTGTGGTATCAATATTTTAAACCAGTTGACAGCTAGTTTACAATCCTGGGCTGTAATGCAAATTACAATACTCAGAAAGAAAGAAAAAAAGCCAGCTTAACACCCCCGCTGATTTTTAAAGTTACATTATTGTAATAATTATAGTGGTTTCTAGACCTTTCTACAGCCGATTGTACACGTCAAATTTAAACCTATGTCAAGAGGACAGTTTGACAAATGGACGGGGGTCGCAGGTCGCGGGTCGCGGGTTGCGGGTCGCGTGTTGTATGTAGCGGGTGGGAAAATTCGCGACTTCCAACCCACACCCGCGACATACATCCGCGACCCGCGACCATTAGTCAAACTTTCGAGACTGATATTCTGATATTGCTGTTTTAGGTCATTTCTGTGCTGGTCATAAGTTAGTGGCTCCTGTAGCTATAGAGTCATTGTATCAACTTGCGTGTTAAGAAGATAACAAGAACATTCCACCATTACTTGAAAAAGTTGGCGGAACTTTTTCAAGTTTCAATTTATGTCCATCTTTGCAATCAGCTGCAACAGGCAACGGGCGACAGGAGAAAGACCAATGTAGTCTTATTAAATAACCGGTAAAAGGCAGGGGCGTAGCTAGCCCATGTACTTGTAGTCCCAGGTCTACGCATTTTCGCTTTGATCACTCTACCGCTTATAATACATTAGGCGTTGATGGGGTAAGCTAAAAAAAGTGTTGATGACGTCAATGCATACTAATCATGCGTGCAATTTTCAGGATATGTGGAAATGAAAGTCAGCCAGTCCTATAACTAGTCAAAGGCTGGTTACGCCCCTGAAAACGTTTCCGACTCCATTTTACACGATCCTGCTACTACATTAACAAGTCTTGGTACCATGATGTCTTGGTACTAACTGCTTACTTAACTTGCCACAGGAGTCGAACATATAACTTGGTCACTGGTCCAGATCCTCTAATCTACCACTGAGCTATGAGAGATTCGTAGGAGCAAAGGCCGTTAAACTATGTTCATACTCCATATGCACATCTTCCATATTGGACCATATTGCGTCTTATGCACGCCAAAAATTTTGCATAAATTTTTAAGAGAAATTGAGGATCTGATGCTTATGAAAAAAAATGGCGGGGGATGGACAGGGAAAACAGGCTGTATTATGTAAGTTGTGCATCCTGTTCTATGTCGTTTGCAAAGTCGTTTGCTTTAATTCCCAGGTATTCATGCCATAACTTTTTCAAAATATCATCTCTCATTTTTTACTTCTCTAATTTCAGAGGTACTTTGGAAGCTGATGACGTAATCGGTAAGGAATGAGAGCTTCTTTCTATGTTAATGTACTGTTGAACAGGTTTATTAATGCAAAGTATGTTTTCTCTTCAGATGTTGATAGTTATGAAGACGGTGATGGACAGTCTTTTTAAAGATACATTGAACAGGTGTGAAATATAACAAATAAGTGATGTTTATTCACCCTCGGCAGTATATATAGTCCCATATGGCACAAAGGTGATGCTATGCCTAATTGTATTACAATAACGTTGTTTTTAATAGTAGAATGAAAAAAGGAATAGGCCAAATAAGAATTAATAAGGCTTACCTATAAACCACTATAAGGTGCATTCATTTGCAGCATATACTTTTTTAAGGCGTAAAAACAACTGCAAAAGTGACGGCATATTGGCGAATGTTGTTAATGAATGCACGCTACATGTTGCTTTAATGGTTAAAAAGTAAGCCTAATTTGAGGATCGTTCTCGAACTGCTCCGCGAGGAGCCTGATAGTATGGAGCCGTGAGTTTTCTGCGCATCAGTGACAAGTAATGTGGAACGTACTTCGACAGTGTGAAGTAGTAACAAAACGATTTATTTAACACTTACAATTGTAATCCTGACTGAGTTTGTTACACGTTTTCTACCTTACATTTTCATCCTGTTCCTTCTCTCTTTTCTTCCTCAGTTTCTCCCTTTGTCATTCTCAGTTTCTTGCTGTTTCGTTCTCTGTTTTTCTTTCTCCGATTCTTTCTTTCTCTCAGTCTTTCTCTTATTTCCAATTGATTACGGATTTTCTGTATTTTTATACTCTATCCCTTTTAACTTATCTTCAAAAACTAATTAATAATTCATAAAGAAAATATATATATATATATATGCAAATCCGAAATTGGCATCATCAGCAAAAACATCCTCGACCGAATAAACCACGAAATCACACAAGCGACTAAAGTGAACCTGTGGAAATGTACCAAAGAAACCATAGAATGGTTTAAAGATATACCGGAAAAGGAAAAACACGCATTTATCACCTTTGACGTCTGCGATTTTTACCCATCCATATCTGAAGACCTGCTACTGAAAGCATTAAACTATGCCTCACGATTCACCACCATCACACAACAAGACCGCCACATCATCACTCACGCGAAAAAGTCACTCCTTTACCACCAAAATTCTCCATGGACCAAGAAGAACGCAAACAACATGTTTGATGTCACCATGGGCTCTTACGACGGAGCAGAAACGTGCGAGTTAATAGGCGCCTACATGTTATCCTTGATAGCACCAAAATTCAAAAATGAAGTTGGTCTGTACCGAGACGATGGCCTCGCAATTTGCAAGGCCACTCCAAAAGAAATTGAAAAAACCAAGCAAGAAGTCTGCCAAGTGTTCAAATCCAATGGCCTTAAAATCACAATCGAAGCTAACAAAAAGGTCGTCAACTTTCTTGATGTGACCTTCAACCTCACAAACGGGTGCTACAAGCCATTCATGAAGCCTAATAATAAACTGTCCTATGTCCACCAACAGAGCAACCACCCCCCAGCACTACTAAAGAATATCCCACTCAACATTAACAAAAGGTTAACTAGCATCTCATCCAGCAAAGAAGTATTTGACGAATCTATTGCCCCTTACCAGAAAGCTCTAACAGAAAGCGGATACGACCACAAGTTAGCATACAACCCCCCACAAGAGAAAGCTCCGAAAAACAAAAGAAAACGAACAAGAAACATCACATGGTACAACCCTCCTTTCAACTCAAACGTCAGAACTAACCTTGGAAGAAAATTTCTGCACATCGTCGACAAATGCTTTCCAAAAAACCACCCACTCCACAAGATTTTCAACAGACACACGCTAAAACTAAGCTACTCATGCATGCCTAACATGAAATCTGTCATCTCGTCACACAACAAGTACGTTCTTTCAAATTTCAACTCACCAACGCAACAACCTGACACCTGCAATTGCAGAAAGAAACCAGATTGTCCACTCGAAGGAAAATGCCTCCAATCAAATGTAATCTACCAAGCCACTGTAACTACAGCGACGACAACTGAAACTTACGTCGGACTGGCAACAAACTTTAAGGAACGTTACAGAAACCATCAGTCCTCCTTTCGACGCTCGAACAGAAGAAATGAAACGGAACTATCAAAATATATTTGGACTTTACAAGACTCTAACAAACCTTTCCAGATAAAATGAAAAGTTTTAAAGAAATGTAAAGCCTATAGCAACATTAGCAAAAAATGTAATCTTTGTCTTTATGAAAAGTTTATCATCATTTGCAAAAAAGAGCTTTGTAGCCTAAACAGGCGAAACGAACTAGCGAGTTCATACCCCCACAGAAACAGATATGTACTTCAGAACTCTAGAGTAACGTAACTAAGACACAATCCATCTGTTACCTAGATACTATCTCTTAACGCATCCCTGTATTTACTGCCAGCTTTTAATTATAACGGTCAATCGTTGAAGTTGCCTGATGAGTGTGGTCCTACAATTTCGGACCATACGAAACAGCACTGTCGCAATAAACGATCAATGATTACTCCTGAAGCCTGAACTCCTGTGATTATTAATATATATATATAATGAGTGTCTTTATACCGTAAATAATCCCCGGGGCTTATATTTTTCAAAGGCCCTTTTTGAGGGGCTTATTTTTGAAGGGGCTTATATTCAGAGGGGCTTATCCATGAAGGGAAATTTGTGTTTTAAAATCGATTGGGCTAGCCTTACAGTTAAATTTACCGTTTTTGCTTTGTTTTGCTTTGTATTTGAAGGCAATATTCCAAGTACAAGCCCTCGGGGGGCTTATATTTGGAGGGGCGATTTAACGCAGAGTTTTTTGCGTTACCGGTTTGGGGGGGTTATATTTGGAGAGGCTTATTTTAGGAATTTACGGTATCTGATAAAGACACGGCTAAACTTTCCGTCCAATTTTTTAGACCAAAATAACCCCAAATCTAAATATCGGTGCAGGAATGAGTTAATCTATATCAGAGATTTTGAAGTCGTTCAAAAAAACCGCTAAACAGAAAGCATTTATCCAACACCAGCGCTATACACGCAAATATGATGAAGGCTTTGAAATGTGTGACAACAGTTTTAACAGTCTAGGAAGTCCTAACATCTTTCATGGGCTTAGATACAGAGGATGGATGCATAAAGTATGGGAATCGTACAAGTTTTATGTTCAAAAAATGAAAGAAGACTCTGGAGACAACCCAGATGCTACACTTTGTCTAGAAAAAGATGATATGCTGCGTCAGGCGTACTACAGGTACGCAAGAGAGGACGGGCATCACCCCGAAAGTTACCGGGTGTTGAAGGTTTTGTATGAAAGACACATTGAAGGCAAACACGTACCTTTTCAACGTTATGTTATCACCCCTGAAGAACGTGAAGAGACTGTAAAAGATAAGCAGTTACCTTCTTATTCTAGAGCGTTTGCACAAGATGCACGCAGATCAAAATGTATTGCTATGCTTAACAATATAAGGAACCCTAGGTCTTCCTGTTTGTTCTAAATAAAAATGTTACATCGCTGCCTGTGTGGAAATAGAGCTGTCTTGAGATCCTTTGAAAGATTTTTAAAGTTTTTGTGTGAAATAAAGTTTTATTCATCTTTACACCGCATTAGTCATTTTTGACTCGAGCTCTAAAATTTGCATGTTAACTAGCTCGTGTGCCTTTCGTTTGACAAACAATAAGTCATACCCAACACCTACTCTGATTGGATAGTCCCAGATGTATTGTTCAGTGTCTATAACAAGACCTGAACACTACATACAAGCTATTTTATGCGAAGTCTTGTTCCAGTTCTAGTCTCAGACCGTCAGTTCCGTTTACCCACAACAAAAACAATATGGCTAGCAAGTTTACTGTTGGAACCCGAAACACCCTCGGAAAAGTGTGAAGCCGTTGTGAAGAAAGTTTTTTGCGCAGAAACCTCTGATTTCTGGTTGAAATGCACACTAGGGATAAAGATGTGTACAAAATTAGTTTCGCCACATGACTTCCTATTCATCCCACGTCCTGCCGCCATCAACGGCGCCGATAAGTGTTGGTTTTACGTTCCTTTTGTGTTCCAGGGTCTTTCAAATTTCTGCAGTGATATACTTTTTAAGCTGCCGAACATTAACGTTGAAGGAGTTTATTATTGCGGCGTGACTCGAGCGATAGCATCAACCATCTAAATTATCACTCTAGCTACGCACGATTTCCCGTGTCAGTGATTATCGATGACTTGTATTTTAAAATTTTATGGCGCCATTTTCTACTTCATTGAAAGCACGACAATTCGGTCGCATACAGAGGGATAGCTTAAAAAACAAGAATCGGTGAAATATCGATGTTCAAACTACCCCACTGAACAGTCAAGCAAGGCAGAGACTGAAATATAAGCTTAAGCAGGGGCACCCAACGACCGTTTCCTCCTAAATGCATTGAAAACACTTTTTCGCTTATCCAGAGTACTTTCAAATCTCTAGAAATGCATTCTAAGCGGCGCTATAAAACTTGTATCTGCTGGGTCGTCCTAGGGCAACTTGAATCTTTTCGAAATTACTTAGGGCCTCAGTATTATTTTCCCGAAAATTTTAGATGCAATTTTAGGTTTTACTGAAAGTGACAATTTTTCTGATTCCTCTCCATCGCATTTTCGAATCCGAAAATTTTAGGTTTCCTTTTTCTACGAAATGTAGGCTAACTTGTGGACTGAAATGCGAAAACTAAACTTTAGCCTGAATCGTAGGGAATTTATTAGATAACCTACGAAAACTATACATGAATGTAACGGCCATCTAAAACTTTTTTAGCCTTCCTCAAGTAATAGAAAATTGTAGGCAAATTTTTGCTTCTCCAAACAGATATTTTACAGAAAACAGTCGTTGGGTGCCCCTGCCTAAGCTCTATGATATTTTTTTTAAGCACAACCTGTCTACCTTCACAGGGAGGAAGAAAGTTCTTTGCTAAGGTTCTTTGCTTTTAAGCGAATTCGAATGTCCACGTACTATATTAATGAAACAACAACAACAAAACTGAAAAAAAAAATTACCCTCGACATGGTACCCTCGACCCTCGACATGGAACCCTCGACCCTCGACCCTCGACAAAAAGATAGACTCGATGAAAACAAAACAGTCATATAAATAATTATGGACGTTCCTAGGTGTGATGATGGTAGTCTTGTAGTCGTTGGTTGGGTTAGTTTCCTAGCCTTTAGAGTTTTTCTGGTGGAAGTTCCAGCGTGTGATGATGGTAGTCTTGTAGTCTTTGGGTTAGTCTTTAGAGTTTTTCTAGTCACTGTGATTTCACAGTCAGTGATTACTCCTAATATCGTTTCCTCCGGGAATCTTTTGCAGTCGAACGCGTTGTCCCTCAGATCCACCATTTTTGAATTGGGAAGTTGTACCTCCAACACAAACAAGTTTACTTGAACCAATAAATTATGTCTCAAGTTCAGTGCAGTGTAGTTGACCAGTGGTAATGATTTAGGTACCACCATCAAATTTGCTCGGGAACAGTCGATTAGTCGCAGCTCCTCCTTGCAGTAAAATCTGTTCTTTAAACACCTCATTCCCCAAATAACCCTAACCCAAGCAGAAGAATAAAACAATTCACCACAGAAATCCACCCATCTTGCTTTAAATCTCCCATGTGTAACATGAAATTTGAGGATGTGTTAGAATAGAAATTTGAGAATTTCGGGAAAAATAGGCAAACAAAAGAGCTTACCGCAAGAAATTTGTCGTTAATTTAACACGAAACGACAGCCAAAAACGCCACATTTCAGCGTTGTGTTTTCTTTGATTTATAGAAAAAATTGTTTTAGGTTCATCCTCTTTCTCGCAAACACGAACCACATTGGTGTTTTGTAGTTTAGCAAACTGTAGCCAATATTTTCGCTCTGTCTCTGTTAACTCGTGTACTCGAGTTAAATGATTTGCTAATCGAACTAAAAATTTAGAGTGACATCCCGGTACGGGGCAGTGTTTACATTTCCTCCGCACCATGTTATCTCTGTGAAAGTTTGATACCCACTGAATAAAACTGTTTGTAACACAAAATGTATTGTTGATTTTCGAGGGCAGATCGGGCAGAAAGGTCAGAAAGGGCACCTTTTTAGCCCTGTGTTTTCCCAGGAAGCGCGAGTGGAGATCTCGCGTGTAAGTCGTGCGCATCGAGTCAGGAAACAAGCCACGATTAAATTCAACCAATGAAAAGCTTTGATCAAAAGACAAAAGATAAGTAACCGTCCAATCATGTCGCTCGATTTCCAACGGTCGCGAGAACAACAGTTTTACTGACGCCGTTGAATCTTTCACATCGCTATGAAATATCTCTGTGGAAGTTTGATTCCAACTGAATAAAACTGTTTATAACACAAAATTTATCGTTAATTTAACATGAAACGACAGCCAAAAACGCCACATTTTAGCGCTGTGTTTTTTCCCCTGGGCGCGCGTAGAGATCTCGCGTGTAAGTCGTGCGCGTCGAGTCAGGAAACAAGCCACGATTAAATTCAACCAATGATTTATTTACAAACTAATTTCCTATGTACAAACATCCGTGAAAAGCTACGCAAAAATACTATTTACAACTAGAGGCGATCTTATATAAATATTTCGGAAAACTATTTTTGAGAGTAATATATATACAAGCTTGAGAAAACGAAAATTATTTACAAAATCAATTTTTACAAACTTCAAAACTTAAATGTCGAGTGGAGTGGTGCTCACTCCATCAGCCAAAACTTTCGGTTTCGGGTAAAAATACGAGAATGCATCTCTCACTTGAGTGTGGGTATACACAGTATTATTTACAACTCTGAACCCTCGATTCACCCCAGCACTATTTTGTTTTGTAAGTAAGACATTAATAGGTACTTGTCTTTATTAATCTCGTTACGTTTCTTGTTCACTCCTTTGCAAGAAAACTTATCTTTCGCCCCAAAACAGTAGTAGGTTTTTGAACACAACCCGATAATTCCTTGTCCCTCCCACTCAACCTTAAAAAGACCTGGGGCTCGCTTATCAAACGCTTTATGCTCGGGTGTATCCGTATGGGGAAACCAGTTACATTATCGGCTTCGAACTCTGCTTTCAATTCTGGTTTGCGTAAACTTTCTACACTCTCCCCTGAAATAGCAATATACGCTGAATCCGTATGCATCTCACACATTTGAAAATCGCTGCAATCTAAATCTTTATCCAAAAACTCATAATAAAACTGTAACATGCGTAACTTCGCATATTGATGCACGAAAAAAACCCACTTGAATCGGTAAGTTTAATTTGATGGATTTTTCGCAAGACTACACTTCATAAGTATCTTCAGTGATGTTTTCTAGTTTACGGAAAAGGTGGGTGTTCACTTTTCGGCTTGCCTCAACGTCACTGCAGTACTCCACATTCATATGCTTCAATTGGTTGGTGATCGTCTTACCATAGCCTGAATTGCCCACCTGAGAGATAAACAAAGATATAAGTTTTTTCTATTCGTGAAAATGTATATTGTTCCCACCCCTTTATGAGTGAAAGAATGAAACAAAAACTTACCAGTTTCATGGTATCTGCAATGATGGCCTTCCTAGGATCCGCGTCTCCGGCTCGCCTCGCGTCTGACACTGCATCCCCAAAAGGTTTGAAACAGGGCTCAGGGGTGAACTCGATCACCTGGTACACTTTGGTGACCTCTCAACCATGTTCCAGGTACCACTTGAGGAAGGGTGTGGCCAGCAGCATCTTTTCCCCTTTCATACTCCCAATCAAGCTTCGCCGAAGCTGGGCCATGATGTTGTGTTCTTCTGCGTACGCTTTCATGAAGTCTCCAATATCATCACGGCTGATTTCTGTGTTCTTGAAGATCGGGCACATTTCACTAAACTTTTCCTTCAAATGATCTTCAAATGTCTGGATGTTATGAATAGAAGGCAGCATGAGGGGGTAGTGATGTCTCGTTCAGCCCATCTAACCCATCGATCCACTCGTACGGGAAGAAACCTTTGGTCTGCTCGCATTCATACGCTATTAAAACTGGTCATAGCTGAATCCCGGCGCAACATAGTTCGAAATGTCCAGAAATTTTAAGGAGTTTGTCTTGAGGCACATATGATTGCTGTTTCTTTTCACAGTGAGGTAGGGAAATAAAAATTCTTTCACAGCGTTGAGATCGTACTTTCCAGAATTGAAGCCCAAGACTGGAAGTTCTCTGAGGTACTCTGTTAGTTTTTCAGTCAGCTCGTTCAAGACTTTGTTGTCACTGGTTTGTTCTTGTCCAAACAACATGTCTTCATACATGGCCAGTTCTTGTCGCTGTTGTCTTCTCTCTTGTCTTATGCCCCTATCGAGTTCTACATGAAATCTTCTATAAGAGGAGACGTCTTTCTGTTCTTGTATCTCATCATCGAGAAAGGCGCGGTCTTCTTCGTTCTCCGGTTCAATTTCTTCTTCATCCTCTTCATTATCACTCGCCATTAAATCAATCCCTCTGCTGTCATCTTCGCTCTCTTCTTCGCTATTTTCATTTTCCTCAGTTTCAGCTTGCTGACATTCCACTTGGATGTCTATGAGTATTTGCGCGAGTTGATCATCTTCTGTGACCCCATGACTAGGAACAGATGCTTGTTTAAGCGCTTCACAGACGTCTGGCTTATCGTGGTGAGGTACTGGATAAATTCTGAAATAAACTCGTTTGGGTTGTCATTAGACACGAAACATTTGGGTGCTTGGTAAACAGGCACGTTACTACAGACACTCACACTCAAAGGCACATGAGATGACTGCCAATTCAACTTGTCTGTGTTTTTCAGTTCTTGTACTTTTTCTTGATCAAAATAGCACTCGAAAACGAAGGTCGCATGGTAGCGAAAATAGCGGGCTTCTTCAGGGACGATAATACCCTCTTCTTCTAGTTGCTGAAACACTGTTTTAGGGACATGGTAAGCTCCGCCTGGGTACTTCAGCTGGACTTTGCCGTCACAAGTTGCTTCATGTTGCCTTAAATTACTAGCGCGTTTCCAGTACTTGCCACATCTTGAACAGCAGAAGGATTTACTGTACCGGGCCAGGTCTTTAATATACGAAAAATGGTTTTCGTACAAGTTCAAGTAAAGCGTGCTTGAAAAATGGCGATGAGAGCGGCGAAGCAGAGTGGCAGCAATTTCGGGTGAGTCTTCGTTACCATCGTCTTCTTCCCCGTGGTTATGAGTAGGCGCGAGGCTGTACGCTTGAATGTTGACTTCATACATTTTTTCCTGTTCGTCTAGTTCGGACAACTTGACTCCAAGGAACTTCTTTTTAGACAGGCCAGCGTCTCGATACGGTTGGTAATAGTGCTTGGTATCTCTCTCTAGGTTCTTGGTGTGACAGCCGTTGTGGAGGTCCAGGCAGCGGAAGAAACAGAGGTTATCGTCCTACGGTTTACCGGTTTTCGCATTATTTTCGACCGCGTCAAGACCGTAGTTGTCGGCGAAATATCCCGGTAGATATTTACCACGGGCGATCGGGTGGTCTCGAATTTTCCAAACAAACCAGGTAACATTCCTGATGAGATCTACCATCCATTTACTGTTAGGTCGCTGCTGTCGAACCCACTCGAGGAAATCGATGTTGTTTACTTGTTCATACAAGCGGTCTAAATCAGCTTGATTAGAATCGAGGAAAGGTTGTTCTAACACCAGGTTGTTGTTGCCGGATGGATGGTGATACTGGAGGGCCTCAGTCTCTGTATTACGGAGGATAAATCCAAAGGCGAAGTTGACTTTGAAAACTGTTGGTTGGTCAGCAAAAATGCGGTTCAGCTGTTTTCGGAGGTTTGGCTGGGTTGATCGTCGACGAGCGAAAATTATACCAATCTATACCAAAGTCTGTTGTGGCGACTAAACCGGGTACGAATTTGTGGCCAGTTCTGTCTGTACATTTGGGCAATGTTTTCTTCGCTACTGGGAACAAGGTTGGCTGGAATGAGAATAGGATCAGGTTGCCAGCTAGCAGCGGCGTTTTCAGCACTTGCTGTGGAAGTTGGTTCTGAAGCGGTACTCGTACTTGCTTGGTCCGACCTCTTAGGTCTTTTCGCGGACGAAGCATCTGTAGTTTTTTGAGCAGTGCGTTTTTTAGTTGCAGCGGCGGGTGTTGATGACCGGTGCGAATATGAGCGTTGTAAGGTGCGCGGTTGTGGAGTGTTTCGCCACAAGTACCACAAGTAAACGTACGTTCGGCAGCTCGCTTGTCGTGGGCTTTCAGGTGACGATTGAGAGCGGATTTCTGTGTGAACCGTTTCTCGCAGCGGTTGCATTCGTACGGTTTCTCTCCATTGTGAATTAGTTGATGAGTTTTGAGGTTATTCAAACGAGAGAAGGTCTTGCCGTAGGTGTCACAACGATATTCTTTACGAGGCTTTTTGGCTGCGGGTTCACCATCCCCGGATTGAATAGCCTACAATTGGTGAATATGACCTACTCTTAGTATAAACCTTAACTAACAAGAAACTCTGATAAACTCTATTAGCGTACAATGAGCGTCTCAACAACTGGGTAGATAGTTTGCTTTGATGTTGAACAACAGAATAAAGTTAATTTAATTTAATCCACGACATAATTGACTTCTGAGAGATCAGCAGGCCGGTACTATTATAACTTTGCTATATTGTAACATTGAGCAAATGCTTTGTTTTGATTTTGAACAGAAGAAAAGAACAAATTGTAATATGGGTGCAATCATTCGCAAAGAAACGAATTCACTTATCTGATCGGTGAAAAGCGGAATCGATCAAGAATAAACTATTTACGCCTTCAAAATCATAAATAGTAAGCCAAATGTAACTTTTATATTGTTCTCCTAAACGATGGATTGAATGACATTGTCTTTTTGGTGAGTCTAAACAAATTAATTTTCAAAAGGTATACATTTCAAAAACTTAAATTGGAACGTTTGCACTTCTACATAGCGTATTCTAAACAAGTGAACATGAAAGACTACTTACGGTTTCCAAAGGATCCCAAGTCGATAATTCATTCGCTTCGCCATTCCACTGAAAATGAATAACAAAAATATACACATGAGTGGTTGAACAATTAATAACGCAAACTTAATTCCGTGAAAGAAAAATAATTATATGATCATGAATACTTACTTCGTCAAGGATATTATCCCATACATCTTGTGGTGTTGATAACGGTGCCGACTCGTTGTTATTCTAGATAAGAATTAGGGAAGAAATCAGATCACTTTAGGTTTTGTAATCTCGCCCATGTTAAAGAAATAGGTGGGCATTGAACGAATAAGGAGATTCGTAATGTTGTGTGATCACTAATAAACAACTGATTTACGTTGAGTATTAAAAAGGAAATGGAGTAAACCTTACCTTCTCTAGCGCCATTCGTTCCATTTCATTTACGACCTGTATTTCTTCAGCTGTAAACTGTAGAGCAAAGAAACATATTCGATGAGCATTAAATGACAACTGTCTAAAAGAGTTGAAGCAAATCGAGTTTGGAGTCCTTTTGTTTCTTTGACGAAGATAACAAAAGATACGCGAGCGGGTTAATAGGTCAGATGCAAATCTAACTTAAGTCGAGTCTATTAACATAACAGACATAAATGATGCGTGAAAACTCGGTTACAGAAAATTACTACTTACCGAATCGCTCAGTAGATTCGTTGACTTCATCATTACCCATGTCCTCATTGATTTCAATCTGTGGATTAGAACGTTAAGTAAAGATTAATGAATACTCGTTATTTCAACGTACAAATTAAACGTAAACCGTCATCAGGAAAGAACTCACAGACGAAATAGAATACTTACCGGTATCTCTTGGGCTGTGAGTTCCGACAGCCGAGCATACGCCATTGGGATCCACTCATCGGGTATCAAAATAGATTCCAGCAATAATTCCCAATCGTGGGTCGAGGAACAACCATCCAAAAGAGCTTGAAATTCGCGAACGTTGGTAATAAAAGCAATGATGTTCAAAAAGTGAACAGGATTTTTTTCAAACACGTGAACTCGAACAAATTGTTTCCTTAGCAAAGCGATTGCAAGAAAGATAGCGCTTTCGGAATCTACCCGCTTTTATTTTAAACACATAATAGATTCTACATGAGCCAATCAGGGTTAAAAGAGCCCGGGCAAGTCTAGGCAAGCCTATTGCTTCTATTGTACTAGAGTGTCGCTCATTAGTAAACCTATACCGAATTAGTATGCAGGAAGACCCTCATTAGTATGGAGGAAGGCACTTTTTCCCTAGGTTATAACAATGGGCGACGTCATAGACTCGACCCTTATGCATATCAATGATTTACCTATACCTATACCTTTACCTATACACCGACGGGGTTAAGTTTGCTGAAGCACGACTACTTGCATATTTATCGTCTTTCTTTGCTGTATTAATTTTGCTAAAAGATACATTTTCTGCAAAGCATTAAATACGTTTTCAATTGCCCTTTACGATAATTACATTATTGATGGTTATTCGGTTTTCATCGATTTTTTCTGGTTTGGGGGTTTTAGGAAGGGTTGAATGTCCTCCTTCGTCAGCCATGTTTCAAAAGTATATCATTGATCTTTCCTTTGTATTAATGAGCCCTTTGGCAATTCATAATTTCAACTGAGTTGTAAAGGTAAAGGAATCTAGTCAACACTGAGTTAGTACAGATCCTGCTGATAAAGTTAGCATCGCAATGTTCGCTGGGTTTAGAGCATGTTGGTGTTTGAAAGCCAGTTACCGCCTAGACCGTTTTGGACCTTGCACAGCTTGCCCTGGTAAAGGGGTTGAGTGCTCCGATGACAAGCTTAATTTAATACGTGGGTTTTACCGGAATTGGGCCGATCATAACGGAAACTACAGTAAATCTACCTACAAGCTGTTGATTACAAACTTGGCTATTAGAAATGATAAATAGAACACACAAACAACAAGGTTCGTTGGTAAGCTACCAATAGCTTATAAATGCTTGCGAGAAAGTTCCTGCATCGGGGGAATTGACTCACAATGCGCTGAGAGTTACACCGGACCACTTTGTGCCAACTGTCGACGAGGATACTACAAGAGAGCGATATCCTGTCACAAGTGTCCATCACAAGAGCTCATTGTGATCCAGTTTGGAGTGCTGGCCTTAAGTATCCTTATCCTTGTCTTGGTAATTGTTAAAAGCAACAAATTGTCCACTTCAAGAAGGCGCACGATCGCCGACATATTCCTTGCTCATGTCAAGATTATTATTGGATTTTACCAAGTTCTAGCCGGTATTCTGCAAGCTTTTGCTTACATCAGATGGCCCTCCCAGGTATTTGTCCTTGAGAGTTACATCAGATTTGTTCAACTTAACTTTTTGGAGATTGTCTCCCCGACCTGTGTGAACGAAAATTTCAAAATGAATGCTTATAGTCATTTCATGTTTACTGTGGCGGCAAACGTGTGCATAGATATCTTTCCGCTGTTCTGCTACCTTTTAAAGTTGGCCTGGGTGAAGGTGAAATGACATCAAAGAGACAAAAAAGAAGACATGGAATCCAAAAAGCCTCATCTGAAAGTAATGTTGTTTCTTCTGTTTGTTGCCTATCCAGCCACTTGTGTCAACATATTTAAGATTCTTCCTATTTCTTGCCATGAACTCTGCCCATTCGAAGGATCCAGCACATGCCCGTCTTTCTTGAGAGCTGACTACACTATTGAGTGCGTAACCAACGAGCACAAAAAGTACACGTGGGCAGCATATGCATTGTTATCATATGTGGTTGCATTTCCCATCTTTCTGACATACCTGGTCTGGAAAAACCATCACCAACCTCAGAAGAGAATTAAAAAATTCACAACAACAGAAACCAGGTGCAACATGAATCAAATGTCGATGGCAGTTTTGTTTTTACACGAGAACTACTCGCCAAGCTGCTGGTATTGGGAAGGTATCGAAATGGCGCGAAAGGTTATTCTGTCAGCTGGCGTGGTGTTTGTGGGATCTGAAAGTCGTACGCAAGTTGGTATTGCTGCAATGATTTCCGGTGTTTTCGGAATGCTTCATGGGAGATTTCGACCCATTTCAGACAGATTTGAGGATTATCTACAAATGACGTCCCTTCTGGTGACGTCATTCTATCTTTAGATTGGAGTGCTACTGAAGATACCATCAGATAACGTGACTGGAAACGTGGATGCAAACAATGACAACGGGGCCCTTGGTATTTTGCTGTTGGTGACCAATGCTTTGGTCATAAGCATTGTGTTTGGTAAGTTTGGATTATATACTATAAGTCATAAGTATTATAAGTATTTTACCTTCGTGCTTTATCTGGTTTAAATGCATTTCACACTGTCATTAGCACAGTGGGCAACTTTGTGACAGTTCCAGGGCAAAGCTAGGAATTTTTTGTGAGGAGGTGCGTTTGAGCACCTGACGTGTTGATACCCGAGACGTCGAAGGAAGAGGAAACAAGGGCGACCAGTCGAGGGAGGTTCAGGGGCATACCCCCTGCACCTTCTTGTTAACACGACAAGAATCATGTTTGTGGCCCAGTGGTGGCGGTATTAGTGGGTAGTGTCGCATTATGACATTGCGCTTTCTGAACTGAGTGATGAAAAGTCCTGACCATTGATCTGCAGGGTATCAACCATATTATTATTATTGTTCATTCATTCATTCCTCCAAAATATTTCGCAGCTCTGATTGGCTCAAAGCCCCCGGCTAATTCTTCATGACCAACTGACGTTGACCAAAATTGGAAGATGCGAGTAATAAACCATCGATTCGATGGTATAATTGACGTTAAAAGAATGGTATGTTGGCCTGGAAACGAGGCCCCTTGGGCTTTATACCATACCAGGGGCCACTACCTAGTAGTTTATTTAAAAGGGAACTAAAAAAGTGGCGTTCATGGCTATCAGAAGACAAAATACATGTGGCTAAATTTAAAAATTTCTGACCAAAACTGAACGAAACAAATGTGGGAATACCTAAACCATATTTCTCGAAAAATGTTACCAACTTTTTGAGGAGTATCTGCAAGAAAAAAACATCTTTCTATATCTTGAAAACGTGCCGAGAAATAAGCCAAAGATTTGGAGAAAGGCTGAGAGAAGGAAAGCTTGTTAACAACTTAGAAATATTTCGAATTCGGCATTCGCTGATGGTCTCGGAGGCTATTTTCCACCTCGGCCTACTCGATCTGCATAATTCTACTCATCATACCCAGCCTCGTTCAATAATTGCTAGTTATTTGAACTCAACGACTTTTATATAAGACTTGTCACTGTTCGAAAAATTAGGAAATCCAAAAATTGCTCCTTGGTCGTGGTAACGGGTTGTTTGTGTTAACAAGGCTATGAAAGTAAAGAAAATGACTGACTTTTTCGTTCAGCCCAAAGCAAATGCGGTCGTATTAACGGGGTGATCGTATGGCAGCGTGTCACTGGGAATATTTTTTACTTAGTACAAGCCAGTGAAAATGAAAAACAAATTACGCTCTTACCTTTCATCCTGTACTAACAACTCTATTATTTCATCGTTTAATACAGAGCATAATTAGAAAGGAGCTTCCTTATCGTCATCGTCAGTTGCAGTGCTCTCGCTGCTTAAGTGGCAAGTGAAATTTTCGCGCCCCGTTAAATGACAAAAAATCAATGATGTATATAGTCGCCTCCTGCACAAGTTCTTGACAACGCAAAAAACGACTGCATAGTCGATTATCACTTGCAATAACCAACAGATGCTCGGCTCGTGAGGGGGGAGTGCGTGCACACCTGTCCGTACCAGCCCGAGTCTGATGACGTTTGAGGCGGTGTCAACGAATCCCTCAGCGTATTTGAATACGTATTTAAAAAACTCATTAATAATTCATGGCCTTAACAAACTATCACGTCCGCTAAAATCCGTCACGTGCTCTTGTGTTAAACCCCTGTAAAACACTGTCAAACTTAAAAAACCCTGGGAGTGGCATTTGATTTCAGTCTCTGGGGAGTGAGGGGCTTATTGCATTTTGCTTCATTGATATTCTTTATTTAAAAATTTCATCCTCATTAGTATTCTTTAAATAAAAATGCTAACAAGGATGACATTTTATTTCATTGCACGTCACCTATGAATATTAATCATCAGCACAACAACTGACACAACAAATGGGTGAATATCTGATGTTCTTTCAAAATAACACACGCAGTAAATTTATTACTGCAACAAATTAAACTTTGTTCTTTCACCAATTTAATCAGCCAAAAGTTCAGTGACACAGCGGCAATACTGGCTATAGCAGTGTCCAAGCGTTGCTTCGCCTCGTGGCTTTATACCCCGATAAAACACTCCCGCTCGTTTATTAAACAGTACTTAAACACGTAAGGACATTTCGAAGAATTCATGTTCCGATTGCCCCTCATTGTAAAATCAAGTGGCGTCTTCTGGAGATAAGAGTTTTAACATTTTCGAGCACACAGTGGCAAGCCGCAGCAATGTGCAAACAGCTGCATGAACTTCACTGGAAAAGTTCTTTAAAATTTGCAGTGTTCGACGTGAGCGCTTTTATTAACTGGGTAATTTACTCAACGTTAACGTTATCTGAATAATCTACCAGCAATCTTTTTTGTTGCAAATAGAATGAAACAAAGACTTAAGTACGTGAAGTAGTTTTGACCTAAAATTTAGTAAAACAATTTTCTTATATCCCTCTCTTTTTTTCAGCTCGATATCGTATCGTTTTCATACAGTTCATAATGGATTGCCGCAGAAATCCCCGTTTTAATCTTGGCTGCTTGAACATCACACAGGAAACTCAAGCTGGTGATAACGATGTCAGTTTGCAGGCAATGTCGAATAAATCGTAGGTCAACAAACCTGGTATTAACGAAGAGGAGAACAAAGTCTGCCTGTGCCAGGACGGCGACACCTTGATTGACAAGACGCTCACAGACAGCAAGTGAATTATACTCATATTTAAAACAGAAGAATGTAAGTAGTATAGTGGGCACCGATTTACCCTCCTTCGGGAGGATGTCGGGCCAGTAAATTGCAGTTAAAAGTGAAAGAATAACAGTTGTTGTAGAAATAGGAGGGAAACCTATAGAACTGAGACTGGAGGAGGATAGAAAATAATAAAAACGAGGAGATGGAGAGAAACATTTCATTTGAAGAAATGACAGTGATGGTAGAGGAAAACAATAGAATGTGAATGTGGCGTTGCTTAAGGCGGAGGAGGGAATATAAATGAATTGTTGAGAAGCAAGAGGAGACTAGCAAGTTACTAAAAAGGGAAATGGGAAAAAAGAGAACTGGTAATGAAGTTACTGATGAGACTAAGATTTAGTTAAGTTTTGTTTTCATTTGTCATTTTCCCGTTCCCACTTGCTTCTTACCCTTTTCCCGCTTCGCGTTTTGGTAACATCCCTTGAGATAAGAGACTTAAAAAAATTCACATAAACATATCGAATTGTTCGTCGACATAGGAAAGTAGAAAAGAAAACATCACAATGATATATTTTGTATTTTTCGCTAAAAGAGCCAGTTTAATTTCCCGTTACCCTCATTAACATGTACAATTAACGCCATGAGAACCTTGTATAGGGAATGTAGCAGAAAATAAAACTTGCATGATTGTGTTGCAGCTCAGTGATCTTTTTGTCCGTTGAAGTACTAAATGCCTTTCTTATTTCAGTCAACAAACCATGACATCGTCCATCAAAAAATTCTTCAGCGTGCCAAACTGCCGAAACACAACAGGACCTTTTATAATCCCATCGTAATGAGATGGCCCCGCATGTCATTCATCTCAACTTCGTTGACATTATAACATTCCTCTACAAATCTGCAAAAACAGAATCATTGTTTGGTACGTACTATACTACAAAATGTACTGAGGAATACTTGCTTTCGGGAGGTGATGGGCGTTAAAATTCAAATCGGCGTTTGGCTCCTCAATCGTTGTCTATATCCGTTATGGTTTTATTCCGGAAACTCTTCCAAACTTAAAACGCGGTTTAGGAAACTCTACTGACCTGCAGATCTTTTCCTGCGTTGCTTCAAGTAAACACATGTTTTCCTAGCACGCAATATATGTCTTATTGGTACAGTCAACAATAGACAACGTTCAGACAATGAATTTTGTCAACTTGACCTTGGAACACGTATTTTTTTTTCAACACTGCCCGAACTCTGTTTTAACAACCGGCCCATTAACTTTTGGAAGGTACTTTTAGGTACCAGGGTAATATAGTACAGGCGGCTCTCTCTTAGCGGGCACCCATGTAAAACGAACACCTAAAGTTGGTCCCTGCTTTGCTTTACCCCCCTTTATTTGACTCTCTATAAGACGGACATCTCTTTAAGATGAACATATAGTGCCTGTCCCAAAGATGTCCGTCTTAGAGAGAGTTGACTATATATCCATCTAGACAGCTATATCACCACCGCTGTTCAGGGAATGCTCCCGCGTCTCACCGGAACACAATCAGACTCGAGCAAACAGCGGAAAGCGGGAAAACAAAGGTTACGAAGGGAAGCCAAACGTACCGCGGACATGACACTATCAGAATACAGTGTTCTATGGGCACCCCCGACTACGCTTGGCACAAGAAACACCAAAAGCAGAGAATACACTCTAAAGCCAAGGGAACGTTTTATTTGTTTCAACCGGTTTTACCGGTGCCAGTTAAACATATTTTTGTTTAGACCGGTTATTCCACCACTAAAATCATGAAATGCATTATACTAAAATCCCCGTTAATTTTTATAAGTTCGATATACAAAGCGCACCGAAGTGTATCCAAGGGTAATGTATATCATAACTTGGATTTTCTGGCCATAAAGGTCATAATCGCCTGCATGCATTCTTCTGAAAGCCATCGTTCTTCCAACAAGGCAGCTTCCTGTTCATTTGCCGCATGCAAACGTTCACGGGATGAGTCGCGGATCAACTGTTTGGACAACTGCAGAGACTAACGAGGCAAAAGAGATGATTGTCACATTTGGTATTTAATTTTAAATACAAAACTTTCTACCAGGTCAAGCCTCATGTGAGACCAGGGTTTGGAGCTCTTAATAACAGGCCACGACTCTGTTTTAAATCCTCTATTGATAAGGTAAGTAACTTTGGGCGACCGCCGAGTCCGAGGCTTTCCTCTAACACATCAAGATGTTTACCTTTGGAGGAAGTTTTGCCATTGTTTGAATCTTATTCTGTACTTCGGCATCGAACTTATCATGAGGAAATACATCGGTTATTAGACCACAGTTGAATGCTTCAGTAGCTGTTAGTTTGTGTCCTGCAAGAAGCGTTTCATTGGCCTAAAAATAGTTGAAAATTTTGTGGAAAAAAAGCATGATGAATAGATCATGAAAAAAAAAAAAACACAAATAAGATTGAACACTTAGTCATACACACACGAGAATTAATCGGCAAAAAATTGATGTTGGGGCAGATTTCCCAGAATCGGCTAATACCACTCCCTTCATTCGCCATTCAAAATACACCACGGAAGCAGTACCTTAGCAACTCCCATTATCCTAGGGAAAAGAAAGGAGGAACATCCTTCAGGGCTCTGCCCCAGCTCCATAAATGGTGTGTGGAATGTAGCTTTATCAGAGGCATACACCATGTCGAACAAGCCCAAGACAGTCACTGATATTCCTACAGCTGGCCCATTCACTGCTGCAATCAGCGGCTTAGGAAAATCTATGAAGTGCGCTACAAATTTCCTTCAAAAAACTTAAAGTATAAGATCGACGAAACAAAGGGCCGAGAAATATGGATTTTATCCCTGCAGTTGCGTAAGCAGTCGGAAAAGAATCTTTAAAAAACCTGGCTTGATGAATGCTTTTTTGACCGATTTACAGGATGATTATCACATAGCGGCGAGAAATGCACCCACGTTCAATTACTGAATTTGCGAATAATTTAGTTCATAATGATATGTACGGTCGAAAACAGTATTAAAAAACTTTTAACCCTGAGAAAGAGAGAAATAAAACTCTAATTTGAAAAGAGGCCGTAAGATCCACAATTACAACATTATTATGTCTTAACACAATAAAGTATAAAAATCTTCCCATAACAAAATAACTGACTTTTTAGTCAGAGACCAGAATTTATAAAAGATAGAGTAAACAGAATTTTATGTACAATGTCGATGTTGGATACAAATAGTCATGGTTTCACTAAATGGTTCAGAAAATGAAGTTAAATGGCAGTTTACCAAAGTTAACCACCAAACGCTCAGCAGCTTCTTTAGGTCAGTGCCCAAACTCATTAGCATACGCTCATGTGGAACATTGCACCTTCGGTTGTTTTTCAAGTACTCCAGCAGTTTGTAGTAGTTGTGTCGGTGTTGTTTCATCAGTGTAAGAGCAGTTTTTATGGTGGTGGTTTTAAGAGTTCTTCATCCCATTAAATTCCCGTTTTGCTTCCAATAATTCACAAAAAGTATCGATGGGTGCACTTCTAGCTTTGTTAAGGTGGACCTTATGGGCACCATTGTTACTATTTAGAAGGCTTTCAAGATATATAAAATCGTCAGTGCACTCCAGTTCCCTCCACTGACGGTGATTGCGGGTGCTATGGGGGGCATTGAAGTACATCACCTGGGTCTTTCTAAAGTTTGCTTTGCAGAATTACTTTAAAGTCGGCTAAGAGTGGCCGACATCACTCTTAGATCGAAAGAAAAGTCAAGGTCTTCCAAATGTGAGAACAGGGTCCACTGGATTCCATGGGGACGGTCTGAGGTTGTTTCATGCATCGCTCAGTTGATGGCTACTAGAAACAAGACTGGAGAGGGAATTCAGCCCTGTCGTACGCCAGACTTGACGGGGAGGCTTTGTCCAAGTATTCTGGAAGATGACAATTCATTGGAAGTGTTCACAAAATTTCCTGGTGATGATAACAATCTTGGGTGCAATTCCGTATGCCCCATAAAGGTTCTTGTAAAGACTCTTGTAACTGCTGAATGCTTGAAAGTCGAGTTGAAAAACAAGGGAACGTTCCACTCAATGCACTGCTCATTGATGTTCAGGAGAGCAAAAACTCTATCTTTGCAGCCTCCGCCTTTCTGAAATCCAGCCTGTTCCCGCCTAAACTTTAGATCTATGGCACCATCAATCCATTTGAGGAATAATCTGTAGAAGACCTTTCTGGGAATGGACAGAATTGTTATGTCTCGCCAGTTGTCACAATTGTTGAGGTCCACTATCTTCGGAATCTTGTATATAAGGCCAATGCTCCAGTCTTAAGGAATGACTTTATGATTCTAGATCATAGCAAAGAAAACAGTAAGCAGGTGGTATCTACCTTAAGTAATGAATTCTGCATGAAGCGAATCAATCCCTGAAGCTTTTCCATTCTTCACTGCCTTAGTTGCAGTCTCCCCTTCAGCCTGAGGGGGTGGGTCGGTGTTAATGTTGAGATCATCCAAAGGGTCTGGTTCCGAAGGCTCATTAGCCTCTGGCCGGTCAAGCACTCCCTTGAAATGCCGAACCCATCCTGAACCCTGTTCTCGTTTAGTTAGAACTTTCCCTTCTTTATCTTTGACTGGCTTGGTGTAGGTGTTACTCTGTCCTCCAATTAACTGCTTTGTGATCTTGTACACAATGTTGAGGTCTCCCTTAGCTGCAGCCTTCTCTGCTCCACTAGCTGCATGTAAAAAACAACTTTGCACTTAGCAGGCTGCCTTTGGCTTTCCTCCTCTCGTGGAGTTTCCTCCACGTCTCAGGTGTTATCCATGGCTTATCTTTCTTCTTTCTAAAGCCTAAGACACTGCAGTTTCTTTATAACCTCTTATGATGCTACTCCAGGGTTGTTGTTGTTGTTGTTGTTGTTTCAACAGTGTCCTGATCGTCTCTTTTATCATTTTCAAGTTTCTAAGCTTAATAGTGTACATATACTCCTTTTTAACCTCAGGTGCACAACGCTTGTTGATGTCAAATACTTTGCGCTACTGCTAGTTGGCAGGTATTGTTTGTAGTTTCAACCTAACCTTGGCTATTAGCAGGTGGAGGTCGCTGCCAACATCTGTCCTATGATGGGCTTTGACATCTAGTAGAGACCTTGGCCATTTGTTATTGATGATGATGTGGTCAATCTGTGCTCCCATCTGAATGTCTTTATGATGGAAGATAGTTCCACCTTTTACGTCGTTCTCCATTGTTGTTGATGGCTCTGCTTCAGTGCCTCCCCTCCTAGCGTTACTATATCCAACTTAAGCATTCAAATCCCCTCCTGGGATCAGCAGCCTGTCATGTTGCGGAAACTGCATTGCGCAGTTGCTCATAAAAGTCATCTTTGTCCTCTTCCTCTGGCTCATTGGTATGGGCATCAAACTGCAGGGTGGTCAAATTGCAGTATCTTGAAGCAAACCTTGCTCTGATGAGTTTTAGGTTTGGCTGCTTTTGTCTCTCGAAGTGTGCATTTTCTCTCCCTGAGAAAAGGATAATTGAGCCATTGTGTTGTCACACATCCAGATCCAGTCCATCTTCGCTCACTCACACAGAGGACGTTCAAGTTAGAGTTCTTTTCCTTGATGACTTGCTCTGTTTTGGCGGATTCGAACATGGTAAATCCATTTTATACGCCAATATGGATGGTAGTTTGGGGTCCTAGAAAGCTCTGATTCACATTTCAGACTTCCGGAGATGGGCTTTCATTTAAGTGGTCATGGTGCCACTCATTTAGTTAGAGTTTCTACTGGAACAAGGGTTGTGGATAGTGTTGTAGCATTTTCGGTCACAAGTTCTTGTTTTCCGGGGTAAGTTAACCCTAACCCCACACCCAACCCCCAACCTGGAGGACCAGGTGTTACTATTAAACTATCCTCTCCCCTGTGAACTGCCAGGATCTTAAGCCCTCACTGGTATGGATTACAGGGTCATTAAGGCAAACAAGCTCCCCCACCATGACAAGGTAACAGCAGAAAGGGGATATACGTTCTAACGAATACTTACTTTAAGATTTCTTTGGCATCACTAGCCATCTTCTGAGGACCTTCAGGTGGAATCCTTGTGAAATTACTCAGATCATTCCCACTACAGTAATAATCGCCTGTACATGTTATCATTGCAACAACACAAGCATCATTTTTGCCAGCTTCTTCTCATGCTGTCATTAGTTCCTGGTACATCTAAAAAGTATTCAACAAAGTTAAATGTAACCTGGGCAGGTGATTACTCATTCAAAAGATTAATGGGCACGCAAGCTAAGTTATAAGTTACGTTCACACTAGCGAAGTAAGTAGACCTCAAGTATACTGGAATCTTACTTTAGATGTGAATGGGGTTAAGTTTACCTTAAGTAGCCTACTTTGTGGCGATGGTAACCCGTTGCCTTTAAAGAAACCGAAGTACACTATCAAGTCTAGTTCCAAAAATCCTTACTACAATCGTGGACAAAACTGTTGAGCAAAATTCCATACTTGGGGGGCATTTTTCCTAAACTTCGTAGCCCACCGATTCTTCCCTCTCCCCTCTCTCCCTGGAAGCAGTGTTGTTAGGTCTTCAAAAGAAAGCCGGATCCCTAAGCATTTGTAGGAAGCAACTTTGAACTGGGAGAGGGGGTTTTCTTTACGCAAAGCCGTTGATTTGGAAGTAGTTTTGTTGCGTTAGGTAGTACGCATTAATGAAAAAATTTTCTCAAGTAGTTTTGTCCAGGATTGTAGCTTACTTACGCACTATCTAAACACATTCCAGAAAAAAAAGTCAACCAAACACGTTATACGGCAGGGGAATCAGAACACAATAGCACGCTAACACAAAAAAGTTGGTTGCTGATTGCCTGCTTGCTTACTTTAATCACGAAAACGGGTAATCAGCCCTGGAAGACGAAAATGAATCCATTTCTTTTTTTCTAAAATGTGAGTGAGAACTTCATGAGCTTTGTGAAGCAGACCCAGAAGCTGTCAAATGTTCCTTGTGAAAAATATCTAGCAATGGACTGGCATATAAGATTCTAAACCAGTTCAGTTGACGTGGCCAAACCTAAGCTCTCCGTCTCCGTTACACGTTTGATTTATTTGGGTCTTGATCATGAACGACATTTGTCTGTTTCTCCTTTTCCCTCTAAATTTTTCCTCTTTCATTTTACCGAAAATGCAAAGCTCTCTGTCATGGCAGGAAAGAGTTCTTATGATGAAGTTACGTTTTGAGCATGCAATAGTTCAAATCCTACTCACATTTCAACATGTGTTCGAAATTAGCTTCGTATAAACTTCATTGACATCATTGATTGCTTCAAGCATACTTCCAACCGTAATGTGAAGGCTTATCACGATAAGCAAGCATTCATACCCTCAAGATAGTGTACTTCAGCTCCTGCAATACTTTAGGTCTACTTACTTCACCAGTATGAACCCACTTACATATACTGAGCTCATAATAAAGATCAGCATTTGACTAACTCAAGAACAAGATCACAAATATAACCATGCCAATACTAATAAGTATCGTAATTTATTCAAAATAATTCCCTGTTTCTCATTGGCTTAAATCCCTGGCTGATTCTTCATAACCTAGTACTAGAAGGAAGTAGCGTGGCTGAATGGTTAGAGCACTGGGCTTAATCCAAAGGCCCTGTACTGAGTTTAAGTCCAACCCAGACCAATAGCTGGATTGGTTCTCAGCAGTTCAAACCTTTGGCCACGCCGGTAAAAAAGGCAGCTGGTTCTACTCCTATCAGTTGGGATTCTTTACCCTAATATGTTCAATTTGAATTATTTGTTTCATTATCCCTGAAAAGCCCCATAAGGGGAGAGGATAATGAAGCATTTAATTTTTAATGTTTTAAATTTACTGTTGACCTAGTATAGACTTTATGTTTTCTGATATCATGAAAATGTGTCATTTTTAACAAAAAGGGAGAGCCAGGCACAGTGACTCAGTTGTTTTGGAAGAACTAAGAAATTGTTGGAAGATTTCACACGTTTTGCAAACATGAAATAGCCAAACTACTGCCTGAACACATAGCAAGAAAAGCAAAAGTATCACTCAGCAACTAGGAACTGCTATTTGAAGAATATTTGCTTCACAAAGCATGTCTTAAGATCCTGACACTCCCCAGGAGCAGGCAAATGTTATGAAAAGAGGAAATTTACATTGATCAGGGAAAGCATGGTTTTAAAATGAAAATATTTTAAGTGAATAATTTAAAACAATAAAAAGGACAAATTTAATAAGAACCAAGTAACGTGTGTACCCTGAACGTATTTTTTTTATAGTTACGTTAGTGTTAAAGTTTATAGTGTAATGCAATGTATTTGTAATGTATTGTAATGCAATGTTATGCAATGCCATGTAATGTTATTATTGTAACACTGTGGAGTATTAATTTTAATAAAAGTTTGAAAAATACTAAAAAAAATTGAAACAATAACTTCTTGGATTTGGCTTCCAAATCTATGGTTATAATTGCTAATATCAATTTGTAAGACAGCAGTCTGCTGCAAGGCACCAAAGACAAAAATTATAAATATTATTTCCTTACCTCAATTGCATTGTATTTTGTTGTTGGTTTTGTATTGTTTGTACCCCATTTTCCAGTGTCACCACCATTTCCGTGTGTTCATTTTCTGTATTGGCCTGCAGGAGCTGCAGCCTTTGATTCGATCCTCCTCAGTGGTGCCAAATTGTACTGAGAAAAATTGAATACAGATTTAATTTTACTTCTACATTTAACCTTTTCACACCTGAACCACCCATAACTGCCTGTGCACATCCACCTCCCTTTTACAACCTGTGATGTCATCAGTTTTAACAGTCATAGACACATTACTTGAGCAGGGGGAAGAGATCTTTCAGTCACAGTATGAAGAAAAATACAAAAAAAAAAAACAAAAACATGTAAAGTGGACCAAAACACTCAAATGAGAATCATGTTCTACTACCCACCTGCATCTCCTTCCATCTTGTCCTATGATACTAAAAATTTTACAATTTTCTCAAAAAAATTTTCAGCAAAAAAAGGACCGTAGTAAATACCCAGCAAGAAAACGTGAGTGCAAAAACAAAAAAAAGGAGCAGGGAGGAGAGAAAGAAAAAGGTAAAAGTTAAGGGAGCCACGTCACATTAAACACGCCCAGACTGCAGATGTATACATGTATGGTCAAATGATTTTGATGCAGCAAAAAATTTCTTGGATGCATAGATAACCAAATTTAATTACAAATGGTGCTCTGCTGCACACACTTTGCATGCAAGGGCTCCACTAAAAGGTGAAACAAGCAGTCCATTATCAAAAAGTAATTCCAGGTACCCACCTGCCAAGTCATTAACATAATCTATGTATCTTTGCTGTACATCATCCTGTAAATACAGAACTAGGTGAGACTTTTAAATAATAAACAGAGAAGCAGTAGAGCAACCCAATCCTTGTCAGGTTTGTTGTCAGATAATAAAGTAAAAACCAATCAAACAAAAAAGTCTACCATAAATCCATATTCTGCTTGTAGCAACAATAAAAATCATTTTTTTGTTTGGCATTAGGTCAGGAATTAGATAAACAGCCTTTGACAAATGGCCAAGATCATTCTAGGCTGTCCACTTTGCTTTCCCAACAAAATCAACTGCTCCTGGCTTGGGATCATTACACTGTCCAACAGTAGCCTAATAACAATAATAGGAGACATCACTGTTTACAAATATTGCTTTTGTTATTCAGATATGGTATGATTAAACAAAAGAATCTTTTGTTACAAGAACTATTGCACTTTTGGTTGGCAAACTAATATCAATAGACGTGAAACGAAAGAATCTTTTGTTAACTAATACGCTATTGGTTGGCAAGCAAATATCAGTTGGAGTGAAAAAAAAGACGCTTTTGTTACAAGAAGTAATGCACTTTTGGTTGACAAATTAATATCAATAGGTGACATTAGGGTGAGTATGGCTATATATTAAAGTTAGGTAGCCTGCAAATTTTCAGCTCTATATCTCAAAAGAAGCATTTGCAACGTTGGCCGAAAAATAGCAGGATTTGTATGGGAACAACAAACCTTGCCTCCAAGCCATGGTTGAGTGGTTTTCCATACAAACCCTTGTAAATTTTGAAATATTTTCAAACTGTTGTAAAATATTTCCTTAAGCATTACCGTTTGAGTAAGCCTTGGTTATCGAAAGGACTTCTAAAGTCGATAAGAACGAAAAATAAGTTATATAGTCAGTATCTCACTAATCAATTGTCGCATTATGAAATTTGTTATAAAAATTACAAAAACAAATTGAATCACTCATTAAGAATTGCTAAATGTATATATTACGAAAAGAAAATTGATGCTTCTAAATCAAATGCCAAAGCTACATGGAGAGTTCTAAACGAAATTATTAAGACAAAAAAGAAAGCGTTTAAAAACAATTCCATCTTTAAAGTTGACAACCAAGAAATTACAGATCCAGTAGACATCGCTAATAGATTCTGTAGTTATTTTTCTAGTATCAGACTTAATCTAACCAAAGAAATTCACTCGTCTGTCTCTCACCGCAGTTTTCTCTCTGGTCACTTTTGT
>BOPM01000614.1:210597-224242 GCA_022179025.1 Porites australiensis
ATGCGACGGAGAAGAGAAAGCCTACTGCTAATGATGCAGCAGATTGTATCGATATGATGCTCCCAAGACATGTCACTGTCTATCATAACGCCCAGCATCTTGGCATAGTCCACTTGCTCAATAGATCTACCATCGATTTGGGCATTGAGTGCCGAGCTGGTTAAAGTACGGCGTTTCTGCAGGGTCGTAATAAGTAAAGATTTAGTTTTGGTTGTGTTAAGTGACATTCGATTATTGTCAGCCCACGTAGATACAGTTCTAGCAACTTCATTCAACTGAGTGCTGAGGGAAGTAACAGAGGGCCCTCGAACAAGAATAGTAGTATCATCCGCAAACATAGAAATATGCCAGAACTAATGTCTTGAAGTATGGTTTTTTCCATAGAATCACTGACCAGTGGAATCAACTACCGTTAGACATTCGTGTTTCTGATAATGTAAATATTTTTAAGTCTAGAGTTAGGAAATTTTTCAGTGATTTTTAAGCAGCTTCTATATTTCTGTATTTTCTGAAACTATTATTTTATTGTGTTTCTATATATTTTTAGGTGATCTGTTTTTATATGGGGTCAAGGACTCCTTTACAGTTCCTCCTTTGGTTTTTAATCCATAGATTGTAATAAATAAATAAATAAATAAATAAATAAATAAATAAATTATGGATTTATTAACGGGAGCTTCGCTTTTAGCCCTGGCTAAATCTATATATTGATAGTACCCTGAACGTATGAAGACATCTTTAGTTTTGTATCTAGTTCCTAAGCAAAGACTCTTTTCTTTTAAGAAACAAAAACTCATACCACTCTTAGGATTAAGTGGTCAGAGTTAAAGACTGTTTCATTAAAGTAGAATCGCACGTGATAACCTCTTGAATAATGATGATGCAACCATCTACAACAATAATGAAAATATTAGCTATTCGGTATTCGACAACCTTCATTATTTTAAGAAATCATGAAGAAACCTTGAAACCTTCGAGTCTTCCCTCTAAGCAACGTTTGGTGAGTTGATACTCATAGTACTTTAACAATTTGTTTATTTTGCACCAGATGTAAGAAAAGACAAAGAAAAGTCAATTTATCACATCGAATCAGCTATACAATGCAGTTTTCGTTTTCATTAATGTAAAGCAATACCCAATTTCGCTCAAAACATAGCCTTCATTTAGGATTAAGAGAGTAGATTGCCGATACTGTTACACTATAGCATTCAAAATAGGTCATGCACGTAAAACGTGCCTTTGTTTTCTTTCTGGTGTCTCCTCTGTAGCTGTGAATTCGGTGTAGCTGGTACAAAGATTACCGCCTCGTTTCCGCCTTTCTTGTACCACTTGCTTCTCTTCCTCGCTTTTTCTTGGTCTTGTTCCTCTCTGTTCCATTCTCTGGGTCCATGTAACGGTCTTTCTCCTTCTTGATCAGCTTTCTTTCTCGTTTCATATGCCTTAAGGGCCGAGTTGACAACCTCATACCTGTATCCCGAGTACTGCATTCTCAAAACCATCTCGTTAACATTCTCCACCACCCTCTCCCATGGCAACAGTTTGCTACAATTAAGTAGAACTCTTAGGACCTCCCGAGTCAGCACTGTCCTCTTAGTACTCCAGCTAAAAGCAGATCTAGCGTTAATGACAGCTTTAGAGGTCATCTCATTGGAGTAGAACTCGTACATGATCACTGACACGTTAACGACTTGACTTTATTTCCTTTTCTCTCGTTTCTAGCCACACCTTTAAGTCTAGGATAGGTGGCTTTTGGTCTCGGTGCTTAGACGGATAAGGCGGAACGAGGCTCGAAGAGCGAAATATACTTCGAGGATTTTAAAACTCCCAGAACATTTTTATTTTTACATTTTACATTTCTTATACGTGTCTCGAATGTGGTAAAGACGTGATGCCTTATTTTGCAAGTAGTTAAAAAAAAAAAAAAAGTTTAAGCTAATAGAGAATTTTCTGTCATCAATAACAACTTTAAATGGCTGAATAATCGAATCGGGGGATGAAGAGGAATAATCCGGTGTTTATCATTCCAGCTGGAAAATTTACGTTATTCCATTATTCCAGTAAAAAGAACTTATTATTCCGTCGAAAAAACATCTTATTCAATTATTCCGCCCCACAAAATGGCGTTATTAATTTCCTTTTTTCTTACTCCATTATTTCTCTTCACCCCCAAAATCGAGCCAGCTACGGTAAGTCTTTTAGAACCAGAATCAACAGTTATTTATTTATTTTTTTTTTCGTACTCTGCCACAGGTTGGTGATCCAAACGAAGATAGTGTTAGTGAACTCACATTAACAGGACCTGATCATGAGTTACTTGTTGATACTACTTCACCTTCAGAGGAGATCAAGGATCGAGCTGTAAATTTAATAAAGTATATGAATGGTGAAGATGTTAAGCCTGAAGAATCTGTTGTCAGTATTGAACTGTGGGATTTTGCTGGACAACATCTGTATTATGCATCCCATCCTGTATTCTTATCATCACGTGCGCTGTACATCCTGGTGTGCAACCTCAGCAAATCACTGCATGACACAGCTAAGCCCTGTGTGAGGCAAGGATCTCGTAATGTTGATTTGGAAAACCCAAATGGAGAAACAAATCTTGAGAACTTGTTGTCTTGGCTGTGCACAGTGCATAGCGTCGCACAGATGAGAAGAAACACCTGTGATGATGTAGAAGAAGAGGTGCCTCATTTGCGCCCCCCAGTGATCATTGTAGGAACCCATGCAGACAAACCATTTGAAAACATTGAAGCAATGAAAACAGAAATCCAGAAGGCAGTTGCTGGTAAGGACTATGAAGGACATGTGGTGCGGCCTATCTTCAGCATTGACAACACTGCAAAATTAACTCAAAGAAAGATCAAGACAATGGTTTTCGGGAAAGATGAAAACATTGATGAGATCCAAGCTTTACAAATCAAAATTATGGAAGTGCTAAGACAGGAGCCTTACATTGGGGAGAGGATACCTATAAGGTAAAAAAATGGTTATACAAAAAGAGAATCCATTAGAGTAAATATTAGATAATTTTGTTGTGAAGGTTTGAGCTGTGAGCGCACTGAAATTGCTGTTTATGTGTGTGGCATTTGTTTTCGTCAGTCCTTGTAAGATTTTTCTTTGATGTGCAATGTGTTTCAGGTGTCTTAAGTAACTCAGTGACTGTGACGCTATATAAAAGCGTGACCGCAAAACAATTAAAGGCTGGTTCATTGTAGTCCTTTACTTTGGTTAAAAAAATACAGCGAAAACAGAAAAAATTCGGTGATTCCTGTATGAGCCACCTGGCGGTCATAAGAAATGAATATCTCGTTGTTTGAAACAAGCTCACCATGAAAAGCAGTTTTGACTGGCCTTAAGGAATATTCTATCCTAAAGGGTTTGATAACGTTATTACGAATTGAGCAAAAAGCACTGTGTACATACAATTCAATTGTCGATTTAAAAAGGTAAAGTAAAGTGGATCACACACAGTTATTTATCCAGTGGATACAGTTATCCACCTTTCGCACAACTGCGCCCTGTACTTTAGTCAGGACAGGTATACTGTGTCGTGGCATGGATACTTAAAGCTAGCTATATCAATTTTCTCTTTGGTTTTGTAAACTAGGTGGCTGAACTTTGAGAACGTCATCAACGCTTTGCTGTCCAAGCCAGTTTATTACCTGAGTATAACAGAGCTACGGACCCATGCCAAGGAGAAGTGCTTCATCGATGATGAGGAAGAGTTTACTACTATGGTGAATTTCTATCATGACCTGAGAATAATTATCAAGCACTGTGGCACAGTCATCTTGAGTGCCAAGTGGCTGATAGACTTGTTCGGGCAGCTGATCACTATTCCAGATTTTGAGAAAATGGTAAGAAATACAATTTAACGTGTTTTTAAACTTGCCGTGTTTTATAACGGCCCCCATTTCACACACACTATACTTTATTTCACGCACATCATTTTGCCATCTCCACCCGCAAATAGCAAAAGCTAGACGAGGCGGGCGGAGAGGAAAGGTTACAGCAGTCATAACAGATAATATAATAATTGTAAAGTAACTAAATAAACTATCTGGACAAATAAGAATTACTGAAAAACAAGCTAAAGTTACAAAATATATACTCTTACAGAATGATATTACAGTCAAATTTACTAATAACAGAACTATCGATTATATACATTGAGTCGAGGATGCAGAATTTGCCATTTTTTGTAGGAGAATGGGCACTTCAACATAATCGTCCTCTGCTTCCATTATCGAGAGCAAAAAGTCATGAAAATTTTTCTTAAAAGCTCCTTTGGAGAGTTGACGAAATTCTTTAGGAATTGCGTTCCAAAGTTTAGCTCCAAACCTGGAAAAAGAATCTTGATTTAGATTCAGTCTTGAAGTTTGAACATAATAATTTCCAGACGAAGAAAACCTGGTCTCATGCTTGTGCTTTGAATTAGCTTTAGTGAAGAAATCACAGATGTTAGACGGAGCATTCATGCAGGAAACGTCAAACATTATAGAAGATACTTTTTCAGCATATAACATTTGTAAGGGTAGAATTTTCGAGGAAATAAATAAAGGCAAGCATGGGCTCTAGGTTCAGAAAAGTACATCAAACGAAGGACTCGTTTTTGAAGCACGAGAATTTTTTTTAAATGGGTTTTGGCAGCTTGACCCCAAGCCGCCAAACCATATGTCAGATGAGGCAAGATCAATGATTGATAAATATTTAAAAGGGTTGTACGTGGGACGAAGTGCCTAAGACGGGCAACAGTTCTGCTTATTTTTAATGCAACATTATTAATTTGAAATTTCCAGCTTATGTTGCTGTCCAATAGGACGCCAAGATATTTAACATGGTCTTCGCACTGAAGCGTGGTAGGAATTTGAGTACAGTTATCGATCATTTCAATGTTAACCGAGTAGTTCAACTTACGTTGATATGGACGAAAGATAACATAGTTTGACTTTTTAGCATTGAGCGTTAACTTATTTGCATTGAGCCAGTCAGAGACTTTGAGCAGTTCGCTATTGACGGTTTTTTCAAGAGATTTCAAATTAGAGTCAGCATACAACAAGCTCGTGTCATCAGCAAAGAGATAGAATGACAATTTCGCTGAAGAGTTGTGAATATCCTTAATATAGATTAGGAATAACAGAGGACCAAGCACAGACCCCTGTGGGACACCACATGAGATCATACATTCGGTAGATAAGTTAAAACCCACTTCAGTTACTTGTTACGAGGCAAACCAAGCATTGATAATTCCTCTGATGCCATAATGATTAAGCTTTTGAAGCAAGATTAAATGGTGGACGGTATCAAAGGCCTTTTTTAAGTCTAAAAAGATCCCGCAAGTGAAAAGTTTTTGGTCCATATTGTTTTGTATGACATCAACGATATCAATAATGGCATGTTGCGTGGAATGGTTTTCGCGGAAGCCATACTGTGACTTAAATAGAATATCGTTTTTACCAAGATAGGATTTGAGGCGGTGGTACATTAATTTTTCAAATATCCGATTGAAAATAGACAGTAATGATATCGGACGATAATTACCAGGCTCAGTCTCATCGTCATTTTTGTACACAGGAACAACTTTCGCTTTTTTCAGTTTGGATGGAAAGATGCCCTTTTGCACAGATATGTTTATGATGATGGAGAGAGGGCCCGAGATAACGCATCTTGCGTCAGTCAAAATACGAATCGGACAAGAGTAGAGACCGTAAGTTTTATTTTTAGGGATCAAAAGTATCTCACGCTCAATTTCCTCTGGCGTAACTGGATCAAAGAAGAAAGAGCTTGAATTATAATTGGGAGACAAGTATTCGGTAAAATAGCGACATGAACGAGGTACGCGTGAAGCTAGGTTTTTACCGACCGAAGAAAAGTAGTTATTGAAGATGTTAGAAATCTCAAGAGGATCATTAGTTAAGCTGTTATCATCAGGACGTTTAAGGAAAGAAATGACTTGTTTTCTATTCTTTTTGTCGTTAATTAGCCTGTTTATTCCATTCCAGGTGTTTTTCATATTGTTTAAATTTTCAGCAAAGAACGCATGATAATAATTCTTTTTACTCAGCCGAGTAAGACTAGAAATTTTATTTCTGTATATTTTATAATTTACAAGATCACCCGATTGGAGGAGAGAATTTTTTACTTTGATGGATTTTCTAAGGCCACTAGTTATCCATGGTTTAGAGAACTGCTTAAGCTTGCGATTCGAAACAGTCTTTAAAGGAGCATGTTTGTCAACGAGTGCCAATAGTGTATTGTAAAAGTAAGAAAAAGCTGTATCGACATCAAACTGAACGCTAAAGTTAGTTTGGCTTACCAAAGCATCAGAAAGTTCAGAGTTGAACTTGCTCCTGGAATGACCAGAAAAGTCTCTGCGTTTTTGCTTTCCGCGTTTTGGCCGCTGAATAAAATTGTGAGAAATACACATTTACCAGTTGTTGGATAGCTGAGGACTGAAAACCCTTAAGAGACTGATTATACTTGCCAGAACCAGATCTTAAAAACTTAATAAATTGCACGGCCAGCAATGACGAACCTTTGGCATTCAGATGAAGTCTACTACCATTTAATGCTGAGGCGTCAATAACCGAATTATCAATATAAGTAAAGTTATCATCTACTGCTGTGAGCTTGACCCTCTCATTAACTTCAATGCGTTTAGCATCGACGTTGATATCTTCTCTGTAGACTATACCCGAGAGACCAATGCTTGAGTTAGGAAACTTGCTCTTCACCTTCAATACAAGGCTCTTGATATCGGCGACACATGAATCGGCAGACTCCGATGGAAGATTGTTGGTGCCAGTATGGATGATGACGTGAGAAGGATCCGCGGATGCAACAGCGATGTTGTCAACAGCTTCAGCTATTTCAGCAGTGGTTTTCCCGGGATATGAGAATTTATGTACATGTCTTTGCGAAAGCTTTTTTGGATCAATGTGTTTTATCATTGAGTCACCAATAAGCACTATGGGTCTTGTCTTTCCGACTTCACCGCTTTTGGAGTTATTTGCACTAACTCGAGAGGTATTTGCGTGCGCTCCAGACTGATGCAGTGGCATCTCAGAGGATACTTGACTCGAAGGAGAAGAGACAAGTAAGGCCTGATAGCGGTTATGACTAGTTGGAATTGAATCAAATGCCCGGCTCGCTTCAGATGAATCAACATGTGAATGTTGCTGTTGCTGTTGTTGGCGACTTTCTTCGTTATTTGCAGTATAGTTGTCCTCATTTCTCACTTGGAATTGTACCTCACTTCTAAGGGGCTCAAATCTGTTCTGAGTTTCTATATTGCAGGCCGCCAACGGCCGCTGGATATGTTTATCATTCACACTTTTCCCAAGTGTGCCCACTTGGGACCAACAATCACATATCTTTTGTTGGCGGCATTCGCCCTCGCTTCTTTCTTGCATAATGATCTTCATAGCCAGCTTAAGAGAATCATTTTCTTGTTGCAAGGACAAAACTTGGCTCTCATAGGAAAAACACTTTTCCTCCAACACCTCAATTTCATTATCTTTTTTAGATAATGTCGATAACACCTTCTCATACCTCTCTTTGTAATCGAGGAGCTCGGCGCTAAAAGCGGTTTCTTGTAATTTGCATTTCGTCGACAGAAGGCTTGTATTTGCTTCAACCTTTTTCTGAAGAATTAGTAAATCCAGTTTTAAGCCCTCAATATCAGCACTGATAACCGAGTTCGATCGCTCTTGAATACTGTTCTCAAGTCCGGCGTCGGCGGCCGAAGCTAGTCGATTACTGCAGATGCCATTGGCTTCTTGCGAAGGCGGAATTTCTTGCTCGGTTGTTGAAGCATCCGAGACAGGCGTATCAGCTTCTGTTCCCTGTTTATTTTGAATAAACTTGACCAACTTGTCCTTTAAGGAGGGACCATCTCGACCTTGGAAACAAAGGGTTAGCTGTTTCTTATTATACCAGTTGATGACGAGATTATTGTTAGAACTTTTGAATTGCTTTACGTTTCCTCCGGGCGACGACCACTTTCCTTGTAGTTTCAAGCCATTTTCCACAAAATTCTTTAACGATTCAAGGTTATTCGTCCACGTTAATCGTTCCCCGTTTAGCTTAAGGGATTGTAATTCGCACCATTTAAGGTTAAGCTGGTAAGACTCGGTATCTTTCGTCAAAACGGGACCAGAAGGTTCACGTCCGTCCGCCATGGTTACGAGACACGGTTTCATCATTCGAAGCATTATTATTGCTATTACCAGACGTAGCAGCTGCTTCAGCACCAAAGATAACGGCCGAGTCGACCCGAACCTTCTCTTTCAGCTGCGTTATTTCCTTCAAAAGGGCGTCGACCTTATCCTTTAAATCTTGATTTTGTTACTTTAGCGAAGTAACTGACTCTTTTGGCATGATTTCAGTTAAAATTATAAACAAAAGGACCGTAGAAAAGTGACTCATTTAGGTAAGAAGCGGGAGCTCAAAATTAAACGTCCATTTTGGATGACATCACGGGTGTCAAACCGTGCCATAACAAATAAAAATGATTATGTCAAGTGCATTGCACGGTATCTTTCGTGTGTGTCATCAGCACAATCTACCTTTAAAGGGGTGCACTGGAAGTACATTGCATGACTTGTAGAATTATCCTCAAATGTAGTCTTAAAGGAACGTCTCACAACAAAAAAGAGTGGAAAGATACATATATACGTCTGCTGAAACCAGCGACTCTTTATGTCCACCAATCAGAACGCGCTTTTATAGTTTGTGGAAGTGAAATTTGGACCGTAAGAATTTTCCGGCGAGTAAACCAAATGGAGGATTCTGGCGTTTACGTGACGCTTTAAAGAGCATTCTAAAGATTTAAAATCTGAGGTCTGTTTAAAAGGCTATGATCTTTTTTCGCCCCCAGAGAGATTTAGTCACAGTTATACTTTCTAGACAGTCTTTCGTAACTTCCATTTTATGTGTCCTAACACAAATCCGCAAATTACAAGGAGCAAAGTTTTCCTTGAATGTTTGCTTAAAATGTTTAGTAGTTTATTTCTTTTAGAGAACTTGCTAAACTTTATTAGCATGACATTTAGAAATGTAAAATGATCCTGGAAGAAAGCTATTTTGAATAGTTTTGTGATCCTTCAATCAATCACATCAATCAATCAATCAGTCTTTATTCCTCCTAAGATAAAAAGACATATCTTAAGTTACATCAGCAGTTGGGAGTCTGAAAATACATAAGACATACTGTATACAAATATAGAAAGATAAAAATACATAAGACATACTGTATACAAGTAATAGAAAGATCAAAGATTATATCTGAAAATAAGCCTATTTACAAAAACATTCTTAAATGTATCAGTCTTTATATCCGAGCGATGAGCACTTTTGTTTCTGAGTTGTTACTTTGTTTCTTTCTTCTTCGGAATGATGTTACTAAGCTGGCAATCGGGATCCACTGAACGTACCTTGAAAAGCTTCTTATCTGCCTTTTCTAAAAGTTCTCGAATGTCCATTCTCTTAGATGTGTATTTCCTTTTAAAGCATCCATCCAAAACGTTTTGTACGACCGTGAGACCTGAGTCTACAGCACCATAAACAGGCAGACCATAAGTGAAATTCGGTAAAACTAAGGCGCTAAATAGGTGGTCTACTTTAACGTGACTAAAACCTTCCATCCGTAAAAAATCTTAATACAAACAGACACTATAACAGTATTTGCCTTAATCAACTTAGCACGTACGTGTTCGCTATATTTACAGTTCTCCTGAAACGTAACACCTAAAATGAGCAGCGAATGTTATTAACTTGCACAATATCCTGAATAAAACCTTTCTTGCGAAAAATAATTTCTTTATATTCCTCTTGTTATTCCGTCTTAGGTCCCTAAGTTTGCAAAGCACTGGAAGGAAGTCGAAGAAAGCGGTCTTCTCAGCATGGAACTGCTTGATCATGTGTTTTCCAAATTTCTTCTGAAGGGCGTTGCCAGGAAAGACATTCTGGATTTGATGGAACAATTTGGATTGATTGCAAAATTTTCATCCTCAAAGACAGGTGAAAAGTATTTTGTTCCATCTCAACTCAAAGCTTCGCCTGATTCCCTTTGTTCCATGGCGCCCTCAAGGCTGGACCCTTGTCCTCTGTTTGTTTACTTTGTCAGCGGTTCTGTTCCCCATGGTCTGTTCACTCGGTTTGTTTCTCGATCTGTCCGTTGGTGTTCAGAGGCTGGTCCAACTCAGCCCCCTACCCTGTACCAAAATGGAGCGTGGTTTGTCATTGGGAAGCAAACTTTCCATGATTTTGTTCTTATTTGTAAGAAGCAGTTTATTAAGTTTTTTATCAAGCAAAGAAACCAACTTCAGCAGATCTCGGTGGATGGCACAAGTGAGGTGGCAGTGCATGTTCGTAAGTTTGTGGAGGCAACTTTGCAAGCTTTGTCACGTGATCTCTATAAAGGTGGATTGCAGTATCATATTCGGGTCGCCTGTCCGTATTGTCAGCGGGAAAAGTGTTCAAGGCATGATCAGATGGCATGTTCTCATGATGATTGTCTTCATCTCCTTGAGTTAAGACAAGGTGATCCTCTGATTTGCAAAAAGAAACCTGTTGAGGAGGTACTCACAGTTACGGGACAGCAAAAGTGGTTCTCACAAATAGAAAGTAAGGTAGGTAGCAGTAAAATTCGATCTCTAGCAGTGCTCTTAGCATATTACATATAGCAAGCGAATACACATACTACTAATAAAAACTTATGTCCTTAAAAGGTAGCCATATATTTAAACTAAAAAGGCTTCAACAAAGTCTATGCATGTGCTTTGTTAGGTTATAGTATGATGTACAACGTATGCCTTCATTTATCCTACCACGAGCTTCTCTGCAGTGTAAGAGAAGGCTTTGTTGCTGTCAACTTAGCGAACATTGGTACTTTTTAATATCAAGTAAGTTGATAAGGTCAATTGGCTACCATGTATTACTAATTGTTATTGGCCTGTAGGCATAGCAGTGGGCATATAACTTTTTCCCAAGTCTTTTTTAACGTGCTGTTTTGCTTTGCGGTTGAGCAATAAGTTTATAGCATCTAACGTGTTAACATGTTTTGCAAACTTTCATTCAAAAAGGTAGAAACCCCCAGATGTAAAATTTATATTTTATAATATGCAATTTTGGTTGCTATGCAGGAAGCGTGTACTCCATCATCATCACCTGATACTGCACAAGCTCGTCCAGAGCGTCTGGTACTGAAAGTTACACTTCTCGCGAATGAGTGGGGGTCGTCTAAGGGTGGCTTGTCAACAATAAACAGAACTCTTGCCATACATTTGGCAAAAGACGCAAACGTAGAAGTCACCATTCTTGTACCTGAATTTGAGTGTGGCGAAGAGGATAAGAGAGCTGCCAATAGTCACAACATTTCCATCCGGGAAGCAGGGCGCCTTCCTGCCTTCAGTGATCCTCTTGACTGGTTGAGTTTTCCACCAGATGACCTTGACATCCAGGTTGTGATCGGCCATGGAGCAAAGCTTGGCAGACAAGCGCAAATTATCAGAAAGTCTCATTGCTGCAAGTGGGTGCAGGTTGTTCACACTGAGCCTGAAGAGCTTGCGATGCATAAGAACTATCCAAGCGCCATTGCCAAGGGAGAAGGGAAGAACAGAGCTGAAGTTGACCTTTGTCAAATTGCAGATCTCGTTGTAGCCGTTGGACCCAAGTTAAAAGAAGCGATCGCGTGCAAGTTGCGTTCATCTCATCGAGACATCTTTCAATTAATACCAGGTTCCTTTGCAGAGTTTTCAGATATTGAACATGCTGCACAAGATGGTGTAAATTTCAGAGTATTGACCTTTGGTCGCGGTGATTTGGAAGACTTTAGTCTTAAAGGATACGACATTGCCGCTCAATCCATAGTTGAATTGAAGGACAGTACTTATAGCCTTGTTTTCGTTGGTGCTTCCGATGGAAAGCAGGATGAAGTGGCAGAAATCTTACTCCAAACTGGCATTTCAAAGAACCAGCTGATTGTGAGATCATTTGTGAAAGACAAAAAAAGATTGAGAGAGTTGTTTTGTGAAGTTGATCTGGCCATCATGCCATCAAGAACTGAGGGGTTTGGTTTGACAGCATTAGAGGCCATGTCAGCTGGTCTTCCCATTCTAGTTAGTGGAAACTCCGGATATGGAAAAGCACTGCGTGCTCTTCCAATGGGTGAGTCATTTGTGATCGACTCTGATGACCCCAAGGAATGGGCAAAGGCAATTGCAGCCATCCGTCAAAAATCAAGGACACAGCGGCTTGAGGGAATCCAAAGACTGCGAAGAAGTTATGATGAAAGATTCAGTTGGGAGGGACAGTGCCAGGCCCTTGTTGACAGGATGTGGAAGATGGTCTATGGTAAGAAATCAAATTTACCGACAGGAAAGTAACGATAATAATAATAATTAGTATACTTGAAAATGTTAAAATGCATATCTTATCAGAATTATCCTTCATTTGACCTTCGTCATTCATCGCTGCATGTCTATTGCCTCTGCAATAGCGAGTGCATAAATACATTTTTACTACATTATGTTTCGTGGTCCATGTGCATCGCTATTGTCGTTTGCCTTTTTAACCTTAATGTTGGCATTCACACTCTCCACACTGTTCTCCATACATATCTTGTGTTACTGATGAGGAGAATTTGTTTAATAATCAAGATCTTTTTTACCGGCTTATCAATTCCATTCTTTAAAACTTTTATGTATAATTTTATAAAATGTTGGCTACACTTGAAGGAGTTAACGACAAAAGAAAATTAAAATCTATAACATTGCGATACATCAAAGTCATCTGATTTCTATTCATCTGCAGCAGCAATGGTGGGGTTCTCTTGTATATAAAAAGAAAGTAACAAAAAAAGCCCAGCCGAACTTTTGGTTATAACTTATAACAAAAAATGAATGGAGGGCTTTTAGGGTTGGAATCTTCCTTTTTTTAAGAGTGACTTTTTTTTGTTATAATCAACAATTTTTAATTTACAGGTCTTGAAAAAACCAACGAAGGTGACGTTCCACCGAGCGACTGTGGAAAAGTTGCTGCAACAGGACCGATGGCAGGTAATGTAATTGTTTGCTTTGTCAATTAAAGCAAAGACAAAATTTATTGTGCAGAAGACTGCGATTATTTTCTTCTGTTGAACAGGGGTGCTTTCGATTATTCGGATGCTTTTAGCTTTTCAATGTTTAGTGTAGCATCTCCGAGTAAACTAACGTAAACTAACTGTTTCCCTCTCCCGCTTACAGGCCAAACCATTTAAATTCACTGCTAATTTAAACTTTACAGGTGTTGAAAAAACCCAAGAAGATGGCGTTCCACAAATTGGTTTTGAAAAAGATGCTGCAACAGGACCGATGGCAGGTGATGTCATTGTTTGCTTTGCCAATTAAACCAAAGCCAAAATATATTTTTGCAGTAGAGTGAAGTTACTTTGTCCTTTTAAAACTACAGTAGCTTTTCTGAAATTGTCGACTGTTGTAAGCTTCAGACCAGTGCACTGTGCTGCACCTGTCTTATGGAACTCGCTGCCATTAACTAAAAGAACAAGTAGGAGCCTCGCCATTTTTAAAAAGCATCTTAAAACATTTCTTTTTAGGAAAGCTTATAATTTACTAGAATAACTTTGAAGTTTAGTGCTTTGAAT
>BOPM01000615.1:8867-22653 GCA_022179025.1 Porites australiensis
CATTTAGCAGTTCGCGGCTTTGTAAAGGAAAGTAATAGACTGCTCGCAGTTTATAGTCGTTCAAGCAACGAGGCCTTCCGTTGGCAAAATAAATATTGTACTAAAACATTTTGCGTTAACCTTCGCAAACTGACTAAAGAATTCTATGTAAGATTTGGTTTCGGAATAATTGTTACGGCGTGCATTTAGTTTTCCTCGCTTTTAGCCAAATATTTCACTCACAAGAAAAATAGTTTTTAACTCGGCATTTGCAGCTCACACGCAAAATTGTTCACGCGTTTTACTCGCCGTTTGTCGCGGCTTGCTTTGAAAGGTCCCACTAGTTTTTTCTGTGTTTCCATTGAGTGCAATGAATCAAATTTCTAATTAATTTGGTTAAGCTGTCAAACGATGACTTGTAAATAAAATGAAACATTCAGTCGTGATGATTTAGAGAGGATCGTATTCTATGAGTTGTCAACACGTCTTTTGTTTTACATTGCGCAATCGGTCATTTCAGATGACCGACTTCGCAGATCTCTAAGTCTTGCGGGTCCTCGCGGGTAAGTAACGTCGTAGTTTTTCTGGAAATCTGTTTCAAAATTGTACTTCATGAAAAGGGGGATTATAGGCCAGTAGTAATAGTCGCCCCTGGGTGGCACGACCAATCAGAATCGAGTATTTCAAACACGTGACTGAATTCGACCAATCAGCGTCCGGGATTTCATGGGGGTTAGTACTACATGTAAAACCATCACGAAAAGTCTCCCAACATCCCCCCGTCATGTAAAACACACGAAAAGTCACGTTTCAACCAATTTTATTCTGACGTTATAACTAGCGTTACAATCGGGAAGTGTGTGACCTCCTATTGACGTCACGCCCATTTCGTTTTAAAAAGTTTAAAAAGTCATCAACAAAATGGCCGGGAAAGCGGTGGCCATCGCCGGTACTGGCAAGAAGTTATCGCATTCGGCCGATGAGTCCAGCCAGCCAGGTGGGACTCGAGGCTTACAGGTTCGAATCCTGTCGGGAACGTAACTCTTTTGGTTCTTAAATCAACTCCATTCTTGTTCCTAATGAGTAGAAAGTCTATTTATAAAAAGAGGAATAAGAGGTGCGATCGCCTGGCAACACATGTCTTCTCGTTTAGCGCTAAAAATCGGATATATAAACAAAACACCCACACACACACATACACAGAGGGGAGCTGAAAACTCTCTATTTCAATTTTGACTCACCATTACGAAAGCGTTTTCTCCGTTCTATCTCGAGGAAACGACTAACTGTTGAAATCTCAGCGCTTGAGAAGCTTATGGTCGCCGTTAGTCAGTTAATTATGCGGGTTAACAAGCCCAAAGTTGAATACAAATTAGTTCATCTCTACAGCTAGACCCAAGGGAGCGCCTTGACTTATTATTGTAAAAACACAAACAATTAATAACTTAACAAGGATCAATTTAAACACGCGACAAATAAATTGACAAGACACGAGACACAGTTTTAAAAACTTTATTGAAAACCAGTGACAAAAAGAGTCAAATACACAGCGATTTGAAAGTGATGGAAGTTAATCCTCTTCTTCGTTCTCCTCTTTAGAAGGGGAATAAAAATTGGTTTCCAACGTCTTGGCGTTTTTGTGTGTAATTGCTCCACAATCGTGACACCGAAGAAAGCCCTCTTTGATGTATTTTCTCTCCTCGGGGATCTGGTGATCGCATATAGGACAAATCTTGTAGTTATCGTGCCAAAAGCATTTAGGACATTTCATGATCAATGTGGAGTACACATTAGAGTTTTCGCAATGTTCACAGGGACTTTTAGAGTGAAAGGTGGTGGACGTTTCAGGGCTACTACTTTCTGTTTCCTCACTATCATTTTCAGTGTCGTTGTCGCTCTCTTGGGTGCCTTCAGTTTCAACGCCATTCTCAGAAGCCACTTCCTCCTCCTCCTCCTGATTTTCAATATCCGATGAACTCTCCTCATTATTACTCTCATTATCGGAAGTATTTTCTACATTTCGGTAGCCTTTTTCCTTTTCTATTAAATCACTTAACAACTTTTTGTTCTTGATTAAACCTTTATCGATTCCTAACTCTGCAAGTCCATCTAGAAACGTATTCAGCGCACGAGGCTTGGTAACCTCATTGTTATGAGGGAGTAACACATACTCAACTAGCTCGGCGATGTTTGTGACGGGAATAGTGCGTTTATTTCGAAGTAATTGTCCGCTGGGAGTCCAGAAAAGAATATCTTTGGACGCGGCCATACTATGCAGCAAATCAGAAGCACGCTTTACCGACACTGCTCGGGAAAGATGACTCAAAACATCTTTTATTCTTGGTTCTTCTTTTATTCTTAGTTCTTCATCCTCGCTTTCATCACCGGAACTTTCGCTTTCTTCATGTTCACTCTCGTGTTCTTCTTCAACCAAATCTATCTTTCTCTTCATTTTGATGAGTACCCGTGACAGACCGTAGCTTCAAATGAGTAACTTATAGTTTCGTTTCCTCTTTTATAGCATCAAAAATCCTAGGCTTGTAACAGCAGGTACCAATAGGTCTTGAATAAAACCATCGCCCTCTTGTACAAGGATTCGCTTCTTTGTTTTGTAAGGGACATTTGTTTCTGCTAGGTTTACTAGAGCATCCTTATATGGCAACACGTTCCGCTTATTTTCTTCGGGGATAAGAATGTATTCCTTAAGTATATTGTATAAGACTTGGACTAATGCATGTAGTTGTTGTGGACTGGCTGTCCGTAAAAGAAACTGTCGCTGATGAGCTGGACAAACAGCTAAGAATTGAAGAAAACCACGATTGTTCTTGACAACTTGAGACATTGCGACAAACTGAACTTATGATGGCAGTTGGCAGTCTTTTATAGAATCTCGTGGAGAAAAAAATGAAACGAGTGGGCGAAGGATAGAAAACAATAGAATGAGGAGGGGGAGGAAAAACAATAGAAATGAGGAGGAGGAGGAGGGAAAAACAATAGAAATGAGAAGGAGGAGGAGGAGGAGGAAAGAAAACAACAGAAATGTGGTGGTGGTGGTAGTGGTGGTTTTGGGGGAGGAAAACAATAGAATTTTATGGCCTGAAAACCTATATAAATGCGCAACATTCTACCTCTTTCTCAGTCTACATTTTGCTCCTGAGGAGTTAACATGAGTTGGCTCTGTTCTGTCTGCGAAAAGTCCTTTAGTAGAAAAGATAATATGCAAAGGCACGTGATGTCTAAACACCGCAATGCTGGTCTCACCCCATTTCAAACAGTTCCAATATTTTCACAGAAATGTCAGCGGTTTCGCTTCGAGCACCCTTTCACCTCCATGATTGCCGGAATGACCGGGTCCGGAAAAACGGCCTGGGTTCGATCGCTATTGCAACAAGCTTCAGAGACCATTTACCCTCCCCCGGAGAGGATCGTTTGGTGTTATTCACAATGGCAGCCTGCGTATACACAAATGTTAGTCGCCATGCCACACATTGAATTCGTCAAGGGAATTCCTACGGCTTTGGAGCAGGATTCCTATTTTGATGTGAACAAACGGAATTTGATCGTGTTTGATGATCAGATGATTGACGCTAGTAAAGACAAGCGAATTGTGAACCTCTTTACTCGTGGTTCTCATCATCGCAATCTGAGCGTGATTTATATCGTGCAGAATCTATTTCATCAGGGGAAAGGTAGCCGCAGCATAAGCCTAAACAGCCATTATCTGGTGTTATTCAAGAATCCACGAGACAAATTGCAAATCTTGGGTCTGGCGAAGCAAATGTATCCCGGGCAGACGGATTTCTTTTTAAATTAGTACGAAGAGGCTGTAAAAAGACCTTTTGGTTATCTTCTGATTGATCTGAAAACTACTAACCAAGATAATTGTCGGTTGCGAACAAACGTCCTGCCCAGTGAAGAAGGCTTTAACCAAGCAGGGTTTCAAGAAAATATTCCTCAAGAGCGTCTAAAATATCTGAAGCAGCAAACTCTTTCGCCTGTCCCACTTCTTCCAGCTATGCAAGAAATACAAGACAACATGGATGACGTGCAGTCTCGAATTTTGTCACTGGTTTTCAATAAAGTTTTTAAAACTGTATCTCGTGTCTTGTCAATTTATTTGTCGCGTGTTTAAATTGATCCTTGTTAAGTTATTAATTGTTTGTGTTTTTACAATAATAAGTCAAGGCGCTCCCTTGGGTCTAGCTGTAGAGATGAACTAATTTGTATTCAACATTGGGCTTGTTAACCCGCATAATTAACTAACTAACGCTAACGGCGCTTGAATGCTCATCAAGCGCTGAGACTTCAATACTTAGTCGTTTCCTTGAGATGGAACGGAGAAAACGCTTTCGTAATGGTGAGTCAAAATTGAAATAGAGAGTTTTCAGCTCCACTTTTTGTATGGGTGTGTGTGTGTTTTGTTTATATATCCGATTTTTAGCGCTAAATAAGAAGACATGTGTTGCTAGGCGATCGCACCTCTTATTCCTATTTTTATAAATAGACTTTCCACTCATTAGGAACAAGAATGGGGTTTATTTAAGAACCAAAAGAGTTAGGGTTTACTTTAGAACCACCTGTTGTTTTCTATAGAATTTTCATACTCTGTACAATACTTTCTACAGCGTCAAGTAAACAAAGATAGACATTTTTGCTTGATAGGCAGTTTCCACCTCGTTTTCATGTTTTGCCTGAAGAATTAGTACGATTTCGCATTCGCTTAACCTCCTTTTCCCTTCTTTTGAAGTAAAGATTGTTCAGTTAACCTCCGTGTCTTGGTTTTGCTTATAACCGATTTTTCATTTAGTATAATCTGCGAAGATAACACGTTCAAAGTTTGCCGCTTTTATTTTGAACACATGACAGTTTCTACAATATCCAGTCAGAAGACTATAGCAAACAATATCTAATCAGAAGACTGTAGCAAATGATGATCTCAACATTTTTTGATGACTTCAACTCTAGGAAATTCTGACGTCACTTGCTCCTTGCCAGCTACAAATAAATTATGACATCATTCTATCTATATGACATGCATGACGTCAGCCAGCTTAAAATTAACTATGACATCATCCTATCTTAACGGCATGCGTGACGTCATCGGCATTAATTTAAACTATGACATCATCCTATCTTAATGAGATGCATGACGTCATCTGCGTTAATTTATTGCCCCGTAAGTTAATGGAATTCCCCCGCAAAGAAAAGGAGTAAAACATCCCTCCTCCACTACTAACCCGCTTTAACCGGTGTGGACAGAATTCCGATCCTGCACGGAATTGAACTCAGAAACTGCTTTTTCGCTGGCGGATAGTATACTGAACGTAAAATAAAAACATGAAAACATCTTTCCCATAACAAGTAAGTTACGGTAGATTGAACAGAAGAAAAGAATTGTCTGTCAGCTATTGAAAAATCGATGCCAGGCGCAAACAGACTTTAAACGCAATTAAAATGATAAACCTAAGATATCAGAAACTCATAAGGGGTTGAAAACCCCTTATGAGTTTCTGAAAATATCCGGAGATGTCTCTTTGATGTCTTTGATCACTTACTCCAAGCATTGAAATGAATGCATGGCAACACTGAATATCAAGATGCTCTTAAATGCCATCGTCGTATTTCCTCTGGAATCCGCTTTAAACCGATAGTGTGCTGAAAAAGCATCCAGAATGTGTTTTAAAAATAATTCAACTACCAGAAAGTGAGTGTCGTGAATAACTCAAAAACATGAAAACATATTCCCATAACATGCAAGTGAGGGAAGTCGATTGAACCGAACAAAGGGCAGTCAGCTGTAGGGCTTCTTCTTTGATTAGGAGTCATGTTTGTGATTCGAATTCGCCAGAGTAGAGGTCGGTACAAAAGAGACAGAAAGGTAGATAACTATGTCTAATTGTTCACCTGTTAATACATTTGATACAGCTGCAGTGATGTATCTGTAAGTATGCGAATTTGCCTTGATGCGAGGGTGAAAAAGTGGCCGTAATCTGGCCACAATAACATGTATATTTGTACATATATCTCTAGCCGGCTTTTTGAAAACGTTACAGCCCAGTGGACCTTAAAAATAAAAAAATATTCATATATATTAAAAAATAATCACCTTTCATCCTGCAGTAACAATATTTGGACCTTGTTTGCTATTTCCGTGAGCGTCACCAACGACAACGGTCTTTCAAAGAACTCACTTGGATAATTCCATTCAATAAGGTGTATAAAATCACTTCAGATTATAACTTTTCAAAATTCTGCTTTTGTAAAAACATTTCTTAGCTTTTTCTTCTTTTTTCACAAATAGGATTCATTGGAAGATAATCACAAGTCGTAAATAGTTATGTGCTGTGAGAGAAATATCTTACAAGTAAAATGATGCCAGTAAAAGCCAGGATTTTCTGCAATGCCATCTTCGTCGTTCCCCAGTTAAAAGCGCTGTCGGAATCGGCCTGAAGTTTGACAGAATTTGAAGCCTCTGTCTTGATAAGCGATAACCGATATGTAATCACTAAATTCGCGAATGGAAGTTGAGTGAATAAATCTTAAACAAGAAAACTCGTTTAAAAAACACGTTAGTGGAGACAAAAAAAAGACAAAAGGGTACAGTTTTGAGTGAGTACTTTAACTTGTCAAGTTTGTCAAAATTTCTGTCATTTTCATTCGGGTTAACTGTAGATGTAGGCATTGCGTTTGCTAACTATGCCTCATTATTTTTACAGTAGCTAAGGTTGCTTTTTTAATCTTTTGAGTTGTATAAGTGAAACGACAATGATCATTCTCTCTTGTTACAGACTTAATAGTAGCATGCAGTTTGTGGATAATCCTGCTTGTCAAAATTTGCGTCATTTCCCTCTGTTCGTTTTTAGAGTAATTTATCAGTAACGTTTGATAAAGTTCTGCTATTTTTAAATATTTTGAAGGCGGATTTATTCCAACAGTTTAAGTTGCGTGGATAAATATTTCAACAAAAACTGGTTTCCTTAGGAAAGTGGCTTTAGTCTAGTTTAGTTAATTATTCTTGACGACGGAATCTCCACGGCAAAACCAACTGGATTGAAGTTAGTTGGTTAAGAAACTTGACTATGCCTACCAAGTGTTGGCGGCACTAAACTACTTTTTTCTTTTGTCTAAGGCGTATAATGAGTATTGCTTTGGGGAGAAAATGAAAAGAAAATACGTTTTTGGATCTTTTTTTTCGTCAGTGCAAAGATATTTCCTGACTTTAACTTCAATGACTTTCTGCCTTGCGCAATTTACACCACTCAACACACCAAATTTCATACACTTAAAATAGTTACGGTGACACTTTTATTTGCGTTTTTAGAAACACTACAGATCTTTTATTTTAATCGTTTACTAATCACCGTTTAATCCTTTTAATCCGTTTCGACGAACAGATTAGATATGTCCTCCAAACCACCACTGGGTGGTAGATTGGGGTCCATGTGTGCAGCGAAACTTTGTACTCATGGCGGTAGCGTACCAGCCAAAGTTGTCTTCCTGTCTCACTGCTCCCGACTTCGCCACCTTAAATTGACAGTGAGTGAAGGAGCTATCAGTATGCAGGGTCCATGTATTGAGCTTCTGCCAGAAAGGTACCGTCAGATCCGTGCCCACGTGTCCCCGGATATTGATGTATTCCACTTTCTTACATGTGCCACCACCAACATAATCAATGATGTGAAAATCCTTGAAGTTTCCCCGAAGGTAGTCTCTAAAATCGATGCCATTGATCGGGTAGCTGCATGTAGCTCGCCAGTGAGTGGACTGGCCCTGCAAGAATCTCATTCGCGCCAGACTTAAGCGGTAAAGATCCCAGTTTAGGTCGTCCTCGTTTTGTGGGGAGTTGTACTTGAAGGGAATTTTCAGAAATGGTGAGAGCTTTCGATTAACAAGGGCCCATGACATCACCATAGTCCATGCAGTGTTTAACTCGGACTTCATGTCACAGTAAGCTGCGTAACTCTTTCCACTCTGGAAAGAAATGCCATCGCCGTCCCGGGTTAATTTTCCGCTAAAAGCTCTCTCGGAATCGGCTTGAAGTTTGACAAAATTTGAGCTCTTCTGTCTCGATAAGCCGTAGAAAAATGAACAAACACACGGGCTGACGATCTGTTTTGCCGCCTTAAATTATAACACGCGTGAGAAAATGGAATTAACAAATTGTATACAAGAAAACATGTTCCACCTAACACGTTTAGCAGTCTACACAAAAGAACAAAAGGGTATAACTTTGAAAAGTACATTGAGAAGCCAAGTCTGTCAAAATTTGTGTCATTTCCCTTTGTTTCTTATTTGTCTGCGTTCATTGCATTAGTTGAGTCTAGGCAAACAAAAGCCTGAGACTAACCATGCCATTAATCAATATTTTACAGTCGTAGTTTTGAGTTATTTCAAAAGCTTGAGTTGCGACATCGAACTAAACTTTGCATCGACAGGCCTTTTCTTACGCTCGTTTCAAACGTCGTGCTACTGCCGTGCCGAACTCAATTGATCGAATTAAATTCGACTTTAGCACGGCAGTAGGGCGACGTTTGAAACCAAGTCGTGCTACTGCCGTGTAGCACGGCAAGCCTTGCCGTGCTACACGGCAGTAGCTCGACTTAGTTTCAAGCGTCGCACTACCTGCCGTGCCGAATTCAATTTATAAATTATAAATACATTAGAATATATTTAAAAGTTTGCTTAACCGTTTCTTTATTTTTTTGTTTTGTTTTCAGCAAGAGCCGTTCTATTTGACTGAATTAAATTTGACGTCTGAAACCAAGTCGTACTAGTGTCGTGCTGCAGTCGAGCTACGGTCAAGCCAGCTAAGCACGGCAGTAGCACGACGTTTGAAACAGGCCTTAGTTCTCTTTAGTCTCTAACTGCTTGTTTAGCACTTTGGAAGACAATAATAGTTTAATTTGGAAATAATGAAAATAATTGTTTTGTACTTCCTTTTACCCGACCCAGTCACACAGTAAATAGCCTAACTGAAGTTTAAAATTATATATTAGAAGCTCTACATGTGCTGTTGATACCCGTGCATGGTCATTTCAATAGCAGCCGTTGTGGTAAACAGCTGGTAATCTTGGCGCTTTTGAAGAGATTATATGCGAAATAAAACCTACAAGGAATATATATTAAAAATCTGACATGTCTGACGAATAAAAAATACTTACACTTAAACACTTAGCTACCATAAGTTCAAAAAAGAATACAAGCGAATTCTAGTTAATTCTCAAAGGTAACAAATGTAATACTGATGATGACTGTTTCACATAAAATGACTGTGACATAATCGTCCATAGTTGCCATGGCACCAAGCACACATTTTTATGTATTTCCACTCATAATACAGCGGTGGTTAGCTCGAAAGCTAAGCTCCTCTGACCATCGTCACTTCTATCCAAGCCAATAACTTTCTTTTTTCCTTCTTCTTCTTCTTCTTCTTTAATAGTGTATTCCTACGTTACTATATATAATGTAAATATTTTATAAAAGTGTGAATAAAATTGAATTGAATTGTATTGAATTAATTAGGTTAGAATAAGCTCACTCTTCTCGCCTTTTAAGTAACGGTCCAGATAAGAAGGAAAGGACCAAAACGCAGTGAACACGTCGGAATGCAAAAAGGTGCTAACTTTACTGTTGTCTCTACTAAGGTTCTTATCGGTTTAAACATCAAATTTTACGAAAACTTGGCAAAGCAGCATGTATATTAATCCCTTTTTTTTTATCCAACTTTCAAATAACAGAATCTCGTCTGAGTCTAAGTAACACAGAAATCGTATGTGCGGATCATGTAAAATTGTGAACATTTCTTGGCCATTGTTTGCAACTCTTGTGATTGGTCGAAATGTTTTAACACAAAAATAAACCCTTTAAAAGTGGAGTTTAAATACATTTTCTTTAGTAAACAGCCTTTTTGTAGATTTATGCATTCTCTGCGTAAAAATGAAAACATTTCTATTTGAGGAAAGCATATTGCGCCAAAACAAAAGAAATTGATTGCTTCCCTTCTTACCTGGATCATTACTTAATTCTCTGTCTAGGGGCTTATACAACTTCCTAACGGATAGTCTATCCGTCCAAACTCCTACGTTGATTATCTGCGCCGTGGGATCTCCCAAAGTGGCAGATACAAACTTTACGACCAGACTGGAAAAACTTACACAGCTTACTGTGACATGAAGTCCGAGTTAGACACTGCATGGACTATGGTGATGTCATGGACTCCCGTAAATCGAAGGCTCTCAGCATTTTTCAAAATTCCTCTTAAGTACAATTCCCCACAAAACGAAGACGCCCTAAACTGGGATCTTTACCGCCTTAGTCTGGCGCGAATGAGATTCCTACAGACTCACTCCACCCACTGGCGATCAACATGCAGCTATCCAACCCACGGCATCGACTTCAAAGACTACCTCCGTGGAAATTTCAAGGACTTTAACATCTTTGATTTTGTTGGAGAACGCCAGTGCAGGAAAGTGGAATACGTCAACATCCGGGGACACGTGGGTACGGATCTGACAGCGCCTTTCCGGCAGAAGCTAAATACATGAACATTGCATATCGACAGTACCCACACCCACTGTCAGTTCAAGACGGCGATATTTGGTGCGGCGTCAAGTGAAGACAACTTTGGCTGGTACGGAGACGGCATCAGCAACAAATTCCGCTGCACACAGGGAGACCAGTCCACTACCCAGTGGTGGCTTGGAGCTCACCTTTACGGACACAACAGTCTTTCAGTGGGTCAAAGAATTGTAACAAAGTACAAGACCCTGTAGTGTTTTACAGGTCTTGAATAAAAATTTCTTCGTACACTTATCAAAGTGGATATATTCAATTTTGGATGATGAGAAAAAGAGGTGTAAATAGCACAAAAAAGCGCTGAGCAAATTTGACGTCGAGTGCGGTAACATAAAAAATGATGGAAAGAAGAGGAGAAACTGCCTTGAAAAACTGAATGATAAAGGTAATCTGAACTTGCATTTTTACGGAGTTGCGTGGAACAATGCATCTTGAGCAGCGTAGACGAGCCTTTTTCGAGTCTTTAAGACCTTCACTTGACTGTTCAATCCGAAATAATCTCTTAAACATCTACATTGTAGAACTGCGCATCATTTTTGGACCAAAACCAAAATCCATTCCTGACTCTGATTATTCCTTATTTTAAAACTTAACCTGCGTTTTTTGGCCAGTTTTTAAAAATCACCAGGGAGATAACACAAATACCATAGAAAAAAGTGACTGAAACAGGACCAATTCTCTTAAAGTTTATCTTCTTTACGCGAGGTCCAGGCGATCGCGATATCCACCACACTCAATAAAAACGCGATCACTTACAGTAAGATTTAATGCGAGTTAAGGCCACCACGCTTCGATCGCGACTTTTCCAATTCCCTGAATACTCATCCATGTCAGAATAAACCTTCATTTTGTCGATGTGGGGTAGTCTTTTCAAGTAAGCATCCCAAGCAAAATCTTATATCACCACCATACCTGTACTTTAAAATATCTTATCAATGTAAATCTGTACTTATAAATGCCCGATGCCGCGCGTAATTTCGTGGAAAGGATGAACAGTAGCCGGTGGTGGTGACTTTGCGTTTTGCGACGAGGAGGCGGCACATACTTATATGGCTTATATAGAGGAGTACCCCCGGAGTGTTTTTCATGAATTTCTTAATCAGTATGGTACTAGTGACGACAATTTGTTTACAGCCATCTCTTTAATGATTGATGACTAATCATTTTAGTTGGTTGAAAGAAGGGAGTTACGCTTGTTGGTTAGTTTGATTCATTCTTATTCTTTCCAACTCCTCTGATTGATTATTTTTAACATTTTATTGGTTTTTATTAGTTAAAATTACAGTTTACACGATTTAGTTCTAAATCAAGTTCTAGAAGCAGTTTTCAACTTCCGTGGCCTCTTGAAAGGCTGATGCATAAACGAACAGGTTAGAGATGTGCTCCAAACCACCACTGGGTGGTGGATTGCGTCCCCTGTGTGCAGCGAAAGTTGCTGTTCATGGCTGTTCCGTACCAGCCGAAGTTGTCTTCCTGGGTCACCGAACCAGTCTTGGCTGCCTTAAACTGACACCTGGTCCATGTACTGTCAATATGCAGAGTCCATTTATTAAGACTCTGCCAGAAAGCTGCAGTAAGATGCAGGCCCACATGTCCCCGGATGTTGACGTATTCCACTTTCTTGCACTTGCCTTCTCCATTGAAATCAAAGATGTTGAAGTCTTTGAAGTTTCCTCGGAGGTAATCTCTAAAATCGATACCTTTTATTGGGTAGCTGCATGTTGCTCGCTAGTGGGTGGAGTGGGACTGCAGTGATCTCATTCGCGCCAGACTTAAGCGGTAGAGATTCCAGTTTTGGGCGTTCTCGTTCACTGGAGAGTTGTACTTGAAAGGAAAACTGAAAAAAGGTGGAAGCTTGCGATAAGCAACACTCCATGACATCACCAGTGTCCATGCAGTACCAGGCTCAGATTTCAGATCACAGTACGCCGGGAAACTGCTTCCACTCTTTGAGTTGTAAAGTTTGTAGATGCCACATTTGGAAGCACCTCGGAGCAGATAATCAAGGCAGGAGGTTGGACGGAATACCTCTTGCGTTGTTTGGCCGGTTGCTTGAGGACAGGCATCCCCCTACAAAAGAAAAAAATAGAAAAAAAAGTTATTTTCCTTTGTAGAAAGACAGGAATTTCTAACAGCAAACGATCATTATGATGTTCTAAATACAAATAATAAATTATTTTTAAGTTTCATCTTATTCATAACTTTGACTCCTATACAGAAGAAGAACGCACAGTAAAATTTAAGAACTAAAATTTAACAACGCACAGTAAATTAGCAAACATATCAAAATAATATACCTTGCAGCCCACAGTAAGAACATTTAAACCTCGATTTCTCACTCTGTGATTGGCGGCAGCTGCAAACGCCTAAAAAATAAATAGGGACAGAAATAATCAGTTGCTAGAGGTTTAGAATTCTTCATATTCGCTTCATTCCAGTTTCAGTTTTACGATTTCTTATAGGCAAATCGATAGAAGCTCTAACCGCCGTCCCTTGATGAGAAGTTCTAGTTTGGCGGTCATGTCGATCGGTTGCTGTTTTGCCTCGTCAAGTTTTGCCTGAAATTCCTAATATTACTCTTCTTCAAGTTCCACTTAACTTGGGATTTTTAAACGACTTCTTAAACCGGAGAGATATCTTTTTCGCACTATTTGAATCAACGGGGGATTTTGCGAAAATTGCGTTTAAGGCCACTGAATCACTTACAAGCGAAATAACGCAAATAAAAGCCACGATGTTTCCGAATGCCATTGCTTTTTTCGCGGTTCAATACTGTCAATGAAATATCGCTACTCTCTGACAGAACTAAAGCTTTGTTACTGCCTGATGGTCTTCTCAAACTTGACTGAATAGGTGCCCCTCCACTGTAAGCAATCTTCTGCACTTACCAGAAGTTAATAGAAAAACAAGAAACGAAAATAGCCAAACAAATACTGGAGAATATTGGATATGGCCTGGGAGTAACGCCATAACCCACTTTAATGATAGTCAAAAAATGAACATAGCTACAGCAAAGGTAATTAAACTAAAGCTACATGTAAGCGTACCAGGGTGGCCAGAAAAAACCTGCCCCAAAAAACCCCGTAGGGAAAAAAGGGCAGGAAATCTGGGACGGGCCAGGCACATCTTACGTCCCCCGCCAGGACTCTATATATTAAATAAATTGCTCAAAATTACAAAGCCAGCAAAAGCGAAAATCTAATTCCGATTAAACAATCGCCAACGAATACTG
>BOPM01000615.1:25163-41341 GCA_022179025.1 Porites australiensis
TATGCAGGCCTTGATCACGAAACTGCCAAAAAGGGACCGTCAGATTCTTGCCTGCATGTCCCCGGATGTTGATGTATTCCACTTTCTTGCATTGGCCTCCCCGAATATAATCAACGATTTTGAAGTCCTTGAAGTTTCCTCGGAGGTAGTCTCTGAAATCGATGCCGTGGGTCGGATAGCTGCATGTTGCTCGCCAGTGGGTAGAGCGAGCCTGCAGTGATCTCATTCGGGTCAAACTCAATCGGTACTGATTCCAGTTTTGGGAGTTCTCGTTCACTGGTGCGTTTACCTAGAAGGATGTTCTACGGAATTTTGAAAGTCCTCGATTAAGACCTCTTATTAAGATCTCTTATTAACCCTCGAGTATAGTCGAATAAATATGAGAAAATCGCCGAAAGCCTTTTTTTTGTAAAAAGATTGACATATTTTTCGTTGATAAATTTCGCGTTTAGAAGTTTGTTCCTTTTTGCGTCTAAAAACTGTAACATTTTGCTTTCAATGGCCGTTATATTTTGCGTCAAAAGTTGTAACATTTCAGGTTAATGTTACATTTTGCTAAAACGTTGTTACGTATTTTACAGTGTAACAACCATGATGGCAAAAGGGGATTGAACTTCGCGTAATAAGACGTACTTGGCTTGCCTTTTTGATACTCTTCAAGAAATCATTTATATATACTTTGCTCATAAATTTGAACTGAAATATAAAAGAAATCCTCGTTCTTCATTTTTGCGACTTTCTTTCATTTTGTTTCGCACATGGTCGCAAAAGGGGAGTTTGTCTCCTTTCCTCTTTTTCTTGTCTTGTTTTCAAAGTCAAAACTGTTTGCCGAGATCAAATTTATTCCCATGCAGGTTCCGCCTTTTGGATGGTTCGCATTTGTTCTCCCCACACAATTCAATTCACACGCCTTGATAGATGATCACTAAAACATTTTTATTTAAGATCTGCAAAGAATTACACGATGTTGTATCTTAGTCATCTATGAATCAATGTTTTTCATAAATCACGTTTGAGGGCAGCATTCCAATTCTAGCTGATCCTGCAACCCTTTATAAGGCTGTTGTGTCTCCGAACAAGTGGACTGGTGGGAATGTGTGCAGCGAAACTTAGAGTTTATGGTCTTTATGGACCCATAGTGGCCAAAGTTGTCTTCACCTGATACCGCTTCAGTCTTCATGGTCTTAAACTGACGGTGAGTATTTGTACTGTCAGTATGCAGAGTGTATGAATTTAGCCTCTGCCAGAAAGGCACCTTCAAATGCGTACCCACGTGTCCCCGGGTGTTGATGTATCCACTTTCTTGCACTGGCGGTCTCTAAGGAAATCAACGATGTTGAAATCCTTGAAGTTTCTGCGGAGGTAGTCTCTGAAATCGATGCCGTAGGTCGGGTAGCTGCATGTTGCTCGCCAGTGGGTGGAGTGACCCTGCAGTGATCTCATTCGCACCAGACTTAAGCGGTAAAGATTCCAGTTTTGGGCGTTTTCGTTCACGGGGGAATTATAATTGAAAGGAAATTTGGTAAAAGGAGGAGGCCAACGATAACCAACACTCCATGACATCACCAATGTCCATGCAGTACCAGGCTCACATTTCAGATCAAAGTACGCCGGGAAGCTGTTTCCACTCGTAAAGTTTGTAGATGCCACATTTAGAAGCACCTCGCAACAGATTATCAAGGCAAGAGGTCAGACGGAAACTGGGCTGATTTGCCGCTGGTGGTTTGGGACACGCACCTCCCTGTAAACAAAGAAGATAATAGAAAAATATTGATGTCTTTCCTCTACTTGATCAGAAGACGTCATCAATCTCAACTGTAATCATTCAGTAAATTCCTACAGTCTTTCACACATTCATTTGAATATAGGTATAAGAGAATTTCTCACTCACGACTTAGTAAATCGATTTAAGCTGAGGAGTGACGAATTCAAGTAAAAAAAAAACACTTAAAGAAGCATAAAATATAATATGTTAAAAGAAAGTCACTTTGCATCCCACAGTAACGACATAAGGACCTTGTTTGTTATTTCTATTTCGTCACCAAATGCAAAGGTCTGTTAAAGAAATCACTTGGATAATTACATTCAATAAGATGTATAATATCGCTTCAGATTATAATAATTAAAATTCTGCTTTAAACCATTTCTTCACGTTGGAAGATTAATCACAAGTCGTGTATACTTAAAAATGTATTGTGCGATGAATATCTTACAAGTAAAATGATGCCAATAAAAGCCAAGATATTCTGAAATGCAATCGCCGTCCAGGTTCCGTTCAGAAAAAGCGCTGTCGGAGTCTGCTTAAAGTTTGACAAAATTTGAAGCTTCTGTCGTGACAAGCGTAGAAATTCGAACAAGCACACCAGCTGGGGATTTGCTTAACCGATATGTACGATGTTAACATTAAATTCCCAAAAGGAAATAAATCTTAAACAAGAAAACTTGTTCTACCTAACACGTTACGTAGAAGACAAAAGGAATAAAAGGGTTATAACAATTTGGACTGAAAGTACTTTCAGTTGTCAAATTTGTCAAAATTTGCGTCATTTTCATTTGGGTTAATTAACTGTACATAGACATTGAGTTCGCTAACTACGCTTGTGCCTGAGTAGTATTTTTACAGTAGTTGTTGTTTTCATCTTTTGAGTTGAAAGTGATCATTAAAACACGCCACTTAAACAAACTTAGTTTGTACTAGCAGTTGAATTTGTGCATACTTCTGTCAAAAATTGTATGTCACTTCCCTATCTTTTATTCGTATCAGCTTTGAGCTTGAACAAACTCTTGACAACCTACCCCCATTTTTGAATATTTTACAGTGTCGTAGTTATTTCAACATTTTAAGGATGCGAGTAACGCAACTAAACTCCTAATTGGTAGGTAGCCGGGTAACTAACTCCTAATCTTTTACATTTCGCTGACAGAACGTTTTGCAGCAGTTTGCAGTCATGTCAATGGCTTGTTTTGCGTCACAGACACAAATATGTGGAGACACCTTACTGTCGTGATGCTTAGGCTGATGAAAACGTATTTTCTCTCTTTTAAAGATATATATTTGGTATTTTAGACGAGATCTTAAACTGGGGCGAAGAATAATCTTTTCGCTTTGATTAAAACCAAGCCGAGAATTTTATTTTGAATTGCGAGCCTGAGCATGCGCATCGTTGTACACGGGCCAGTTATTAACAAAACCAATGTATCCTTAAATTCTTTCTCTGACCTTTTTTCTCAGTTTAAATGCTTACTTGACAGACCGAATATTCTCGGGCTTCTTAACAGGCGCTCTCAGCAATCATACGAATAATAAATGTACCACATAAAACATTTGACGTCAATAAATTTCAAACGTGAAGAACGTACCTTAACATGACTTATATATTTTGGCGGAAGACGAAACGAAAAGCAAGAAGGGGTCAATGTTTCACAGCCTCTGCGTTACATTTCCAAATCTATGATTCCTCTTTCTTAATATTTCAACCTAGACTTACTAGGCGCTGTTCTTACTTTACCGGAGGGCTCACGCGCCGGCACGAAAACCATACCTGATAGGGCTTTGTTCACACATAAGAACGATGATTTCGGCTCGATTTCTGTCACGAAAAAAAACTGTGCATGCACCGCTCCGATCTCTAAAGTGGAGAGTCACATGGCAGACAGTGCTCCGTAAAACACTTTGGTGCATTGTGAACAGGTATTCGGACCATAGTGGAAGTGAATAGAGTAGTATAGCAAAGAGAACTGGATTTACCCACTGAGACGGAAGTAAAGAGTATTCAGGAGTGAGGATTGGCCCTAGTTTAGGTCACCAAACCCTCTCGGCCATTAAGCTCCGGCACGATGTTCGATGTATGTGAACGACTTGTTCCAGTTCTGTGCCGTTGCTGTTAATACTGTACTACCGGATAGCTTTTCGTGTCTGGTGTGAAAACAGCCTTGGACTACGCATTTTGCACAGTTTTAAATATAATGCAAGGTGACTGAAGTCGCAAACGGTAAATGATAATCAATCTTTTATTTTAAAGCTGGCTGCAATGAAACTGGAGAAGCTTGACACTAATCGTTCGAGCTTTTAAATTTGTTAATTAAATTGATATTTTCTTTTTAACCAATTTTATGAATGGCATATATTTTATACAGAGTACAAGGGCAAGGGGGAATGTTTCCCTAATATCTTTATTATTGGCGATGTGGACTACGCCCGGTCGGTCGGATTAAAAAAATCACAAGAAGTATTGGAATGCAGGCCTGGTACCCCAGCGTTATTGCTGTGGAGCCTGGAAACAACAAGACATGCAGGCGGAAGAGTACGTTGATGTTATAGTAAAATTAAGACAACATGAAAATAGGATAAATCACTAAAACTTCTGTGCGACCTACCAGCCCTCCTCACTTTTCAGCTGACTGTTTGAAAAGGAGGATCTGGAGAAAATAAAACATTACGAGTTTGTGCTGGTTACAAACTACGACAGGTTTAAGATTATTCCTTTTCTTAAACAGAGGTATATTGGAATTTCTTAAACTAATTTTTTAACATGTCGGAACGGGCACTTGAAAGAAAGTGGAATACGTCAACATCCCTGGACACGTGGGCACGGATCTGACGGTCCCTTTCTGGGAGAAGCTAAATTCACGCACTCTGCATATCATGAACAGTCCATCCACTCACTGTCAGTTTAAGGCGGCGAACTCTCGGGTACAGCTTCAAGTAAAGACAACTTTGGTTGGTATGGCCAGATCACTAAATTCCGATGCACGGAAACAACCGAATCCACCACCCGGTATTGGTTTGGCGCTCACCGCTAATCTGCCCCGAGATAAAACAGCCTTGCAACGGGTTTTGTATACAGAGTTGGACCAAAGTCCCTCGCATCTGATTTTTAAGAAACATTGAACAGATTAATTTATAGATAATGCTGCATGGTTCGTGTAGTGTTTCACATATCGATCTTAAATAAACATGTTACTTTGCAATTACTAATCAAGGTATTTGAGTTCATTTGTGCACGTTTGTGTCAGTCAAACATGAGGCAAAGAGAGCGGTGAATGAATAAATATGACGCCGGGAAACGGTTTTGAAAGAAAAGGGGGAGAGAAGAGAAACTCCCTTCTTGTTAATTTAAGAATAAATACTCTTCAAGTTGTATTGGACCTTGCTCATAATAAATTCGACAGCTTACCAGGAAACGTAATCAAAACAGTTTGAAAAGTGTGTATATACCTTGCGGAACAAGCTTAAACCAGCCCTTTAGAAAATGTAGAGTTTCTGATAATGACGGCTTGTTTGTTGTTTTAAATAAAATTAATTTTCTCTAAAGTGCGAGACAATGCGTTTTAAGATATGTAGCTTGATGCGACCGGACCGACATTTTGGAAAGTTCCCTTATCTCAATGAATTGATTTAGAAGTTAACTCTAGCTGGTCTCGCTGACTCCTCAAAATAATGGACACCCCAGTAATACGGACAGCAGCTCAATATTCGATATTAAAAGTTTGCAGACGCTTGATAGAAGCTAAAGGACCTTCCATTTTTTTTACTCAAAGTTCAAACTCGTTCCCAGGGTCTTCTCCTACCCGTTTTCTCACTCTCAGTCCGTAGGGACGGGTAGGAGATTACCCTTGGAATGAGGTTACATGTAGGTTTGATGAGCTTAGTAAGAAACGACTAGTTTAAAGCAAAAACTGAGGGGAATTGCCAGGCTAAATGAAATTCAGTTCAAGGTCCTTAGGACAGTACTGTAAACTTCGATCGGTTTCTTTAACTGATCCTAATATGACAAAGTTTTCTGTGTAACAAGCCTGAGTATTCCTAAATCCCAGTACATTTTTTTAAAATAAATAATATTTCCATGCTGTCTGTGAAGATGGCTTCATATTTTAACATGTATTATTCAACCTCCAGAACAATCAATAAAAATGAGACGACTAGGTCATAGAAAGCCCTATTTCAATTTAGATGTCTCAGCAAAGAATATACTAAATGATGTTCTAACGAGAAACAATATCAGTAGGCAAACTAAGTACGTGTACGCACAGTTTGGTTCTCTTTTTCTACCGGTAATGGTTTTTACACCGCAAAATGTAACTTTAACGCAAAATATATAAAACAACATTTGAAGCACAATGTAACGACCTAATAACCCGAAATCAGTTACAGATTTCAGACGCAAAATGAAACAATTAAAGTTTTTAATGACAAATGTAACAAGGCAAAATGTTTCTCTTTTTACAAAATAGGAAAGAAATCCTCATTCCGTCTCAATACGGGTTTTTCTCATTTTGTTTCTAACTTGGTGCGGCGCAAAAAGGGAGTTTGTGAGTTTGTCTCCTTTCCCCTTTAACTTGTCTTGTTTTCAAAGTCAAAACTGTTTGCCGAGATCAAATTCATTCCCAGGTTCCACGTTTTGGGCGGTTCAAACTTTTTTCTCTCACCACAACTGAATTTACACAACTTGATAAATGATCGCTCATTACATCTTTGTTTCAGATCTGCGAAGCACTACACGATATTGCGTCTAAGTCATCTATAAGTAATCATTTTTTTTTTTCATAAATCACGTTTGAGGGCAGCGTCACAAGTCTGCGACTCCTTAATAATGTTGTGTCTCCGAACACATTACGGGTGAGCTCCAAACCACCACTGGGTAGTGGACTGGTCTCCCTGTGTGCCGCGGAATTTGGAGTTGATGGACCCATAATAGCCAAAGTTGTCTTCACTTGATACCGCTCCAGTCTTCATGGTTTTAAACTGACATTGAGTGGATTGACCGTCAATATGAAGAGTGTATGTATTACGGACCTGCGCGAAAGGGGCCGTTAGATGCGTACCCACGTGTCCCCGAATGTTGACGTATTCCACTTTCTTACACGTGCCTGATCCAAGGAAATCTACGATGTTGAAGTCTTTGAAGTTTCCACGGAGGTAGTCTCTGAAATCGATGCCGTGGGTTGGGTAGCTGCATGTTGCTCGCCAGTGGGTGGAGTGAGTCTGTAGGAGTCTCATTCGCGTCAGACTTAGACGGTGAAGATCCCAGTTGAGGTCGTCCTCGTTTTGGGGGGCATTGTACTTGAAGGGGATTTTCCTAAATTCTGCGCGGTGCCTATTTGAGGTACTCCATGATGTTACCATGGTCCATGCAGTGTCTAACTCGGACTTCATGTCACAGTAAGCTGCGTAACCCTTTCCACTCTGGTCGTAAAGTTTGTACATGCCCCTTTGAGAGATCCCACGACGCAAATAATCAACGCAGGAGGTTGGACGGAATGAAGTTGGCTTCCCTTCGGTTTTGTTGGGGACGACGACCTCAACCCAGAAGAGAGAGAAAAATAAGACTTTCTTAAAAAGATATACTCACTAAAAACCTCAGTTTTGCTGGCTGCGGGAAAATGTCTGATCCACGTAAAATAATGTCAAAGGGATCTGCAAACAACTTAGTCGCTAGCTATTTTCTTCAATCGTTAACTTAACAGAAGAAACCAAAGAAAGATATTTTGTTTTTATCTCATAAACTGGGAAAGCACTAAATATATTATCACCAAAAAAATACCTTATATCCAGGTGAATTGTACCCCATTATCTTCACGTGTGAACGATAAACGTTTATATTGCGTTTTTTCAGTCTGTCATCGTCAGATGTTGCTACTCCCTGAAAAAGAGGAACACTTTGTCACAGGTCACCGCTTACAAGTTCTATTTATGTGCTTGTCTCTGGCTCCAAATCATTTCTAGCACATTGTTCGTCGTCGGAAAAGCTTTAACTTTTTAAAATTCAATTCACTGAATAATTACACTGAATACGAAATTGCTTCGGCCTGAACGAGAAAGATTATAATTTAGAATTTTTCAAAATTCAGCGTTTGGACCTTTTTTTGTCATGGTCAACACAAAGCGTTTTTGTGGAAGATATAAGCTATAAATCACAAGTCTTGTATAATATGTGCTGTCCGAGAAATATTCTACAAGTAAAATGATGCCAATAAAAGCCAGGATTTTCTGAAATGCCATCGCTGTTCGGGTTCCGTTAACGCTGTCGGAATCGGCTAGCAGTTCGACAAAATTTGAAAGCTTCTGTCGTGATAAGCGTACCAAAATGAACAAGCACACGGATTGGGGATCTGTTTTACCCCTATATTAACATTAAACACGCGTAAGAAAATGGAGTTAATAAATCCAAAACAAGAAAATATGTTCTATCAAACACGTTTAGCGGTCTAGACAAAAGAATAAAAGGGAAAAACTTTGAAAAGTACATTGAGTAGCCAAGTCTGTCAAAATTTGTGTCATTTCCCTTTGTTCCCCATTAGAGTTCACTGTATTAGTTGATTCTAGGCAAACAATAGACTAATCATGCCATGCATTATTCAATATTTTACAGTCGTAGTTTTGAGTTATTTCAACAGTTTGAGTTCCGAGTGATTTATTTTAACTTAAAACGTCGAACTAAACTTTGCATCGACAGATCTTGTTTTAGTTCTCTTTAGTCCTTTTAAAGTTAAAACTGCTTCTTTAGCACTTTGGAAGACAATAATAGTTTTATTCAGAAATAATGAAGATAATTATTTTGTATTTCCTTTTACCCGACCCATTCACGCTAAATAAGGTCTGTAGGGCAAACGTCAAATCTAAGGGCCTGTTTACATGGAGTGGGGGACCCCGGTCTAGTGGGGTAAGTTTCTTTTGTTTTCACGCTCTGGGGGACACAAAACAAAAGAAACTTACCCCACTAGACCAGGGTCCCCCACTCCATGTAAACAGGGTCTAAGTCGCGTCGAATAAATTAATTTCGACAAAGAGTCAACTTAATTCCAGCGTGGTAACAAACGTCGAACCTGTGTCGATCAAGTGCAACTTGTGAAATAGTCTATTTCACAAGTTGCACTTCATTAAAACACGGCAATAAGAACGTGTCCCCGTGCTATTCACTCGATGCGCGGCTAGTTACTTCTAGGACTTGCTTGCGAAATGCCGAAATACAGTGCTCGTTGGCCCTTTCTTTGGCAATTAATTGCGAAAAATAGAAAGAGAAGACTCGCATTACATCCAGCTCTGAGAACAGGGTATCAGAGACGACAGCTAATACTCCAAGTGGCATGCTTGACCCACAGGTAACCCAGGCTCTGTGATAGTACCAGAGTGCGGTTCCAGTAAAATTACAGTGTTTGTATGGGGTAAAAATACGATCCTAAAATTTCTAGGAAATACTAAATAAAGATCAATGAAACTTACTCTGCAGTTAGTTGTTGTAGTCCTGAATGCTCCAACCAAGTTTCGTGATAATTTGTTCAAATTCACCCCATGTACAATAATAATATACAATGTGGGAGACACGAGATGCCATCTTCGCCGCCATGCTCCGTTTCAACACAACTTTTTCCACGAAATTCGAACTTCAACGAAAAAGAAACATGCCAGGATCGTAGAAATAGAATAGCAGCAGATATAGAAAGCAATGAAGCTTTCCCAGATAGAGAAACGAATCCCACAGACTTTGACAAACTCGAAGGATATAATCCAAAAAGCCGGAGAACATGCTCACAAAATTAACCGGGCAGATCGACACGCGGCCAAGAAAATGAGGACTGGGCACTGTACAAAATAAATCCATCCCGGGAGTCCTGGGGGTGGGGGGAGGGGGGGGGGGGTGACCTTTCTGGGAACCGATACACCATTTGCCCAAAGCCACCCTCCCCTGCTGGAAAAATACTTGATAGAAGGCAATTATTCTTCCTAGCCAATCACAATTCGCCAGAGCAAACCCCGCACACGCACCTAAATTTAAATGGCTAAAAAAAATAATAATAAAACCAGGATAGTCTGCCGAGTTACAAGGCGCCCGGCCATTTCTTTTGCTAAGGAATGCAAATAATAGTAATGAAACTATGAAATATAAGCGAGACATACTTACAAGGCGGGCTAAAAACAAGGTTCAACAAAAGGTAGATGATAACTGAGATACTGTTGCTGTGAACTCTCGAGCGAAACGATCGATAATAAATTTATGTTTCTACTGAGTCGCCTTGGAAACGTAATTGAAAAAGACACCGTCACTGAAGAGCCTATCTCTCCGGAAGCCCTATTAGCAATTGCTTGTATCGACTTGCTCGCCATTCCCGGAAACAAAATTGTCTTTGTACAGCGCATGCTTGTCAGGGGGGAAGTAGCTTTTGGCAGATAGGGGAGTCGGTATTTTTATAACGTTTCCGCAGTCCATCACACTTGAATCAATTCTTTTGTAATTTGCATGAATTGTGAATTGAGTTCAGCGCGTGTTTAGAGCAGCGTTTGCTGAAACGCCGAACCACTGTCACATTATCCGACTTGGCAAGTCGAACCAATTAATTTGAGTCGAACTTAATTGCGGCAAACGTCGCACCATTCATGCGGCTATTTCAAAATTAAGAAACGTTACAAGAAGAGACTCCACGATTATGTACGTCCTAGCTTTAAAATCACAGACTTACGGATAAATACCGCGGGAATCTAATCTCATTGGTTGTTTATAAGAGGATCATATTCATTGTATATTCTGACTCGATGTTCCATGTCCAACATCTTCGTCAAGTACTGCATGTCAACTTTTAATAAATTAATCCCAAATAAATGGTATCCCTTACCTGCGGTATGTTGTCGTAAAATACGATTTTCAAGCATTTTGCATTTACCATTTACTCTGGACTGCCTCTTAAACTAAGTAATTCTTTCGTCTCTCAAAATTCAAAAATGGAGCCCCTCTGTTTTGTGCAATGAAATCTGTTCGACTTTCAGTTTAACCTACAAATTGCAAATGCGGCTACAAAAAGATTGAGTGTACCCCTATGCATGGCCAAACCTCAGTTTTGCTCTATTTCTGTCTATAGAAACCGGGCCTTGTTAAATTTATTATTCATTTGCCTTTCTATTGTTCAATTTCTATACAATAATTGGACCCTTGTTTGGTCTTCACCCTTTGAAAACTATTAGTAGTGCCATACGCATGCCGTTTTTTTACAAAGAGAAAATAGTGGCCGTGGTTGAGAGGGGGTGGGGGGGGGGGGAGCCCCCACTGAGGACGGCCAGAACCCCTTGAGCTCTTCCCTGGGTGCGCCCCTGTTATTGTTGATCGCTGTTTATTTAGATGAAAGCGTGTACTTTCGGGCTCCTAAAAAGTTATTTGGATGAAGGGGTCAGTATTCTGCTGCTTCTGCTTCAAACTATTTCTACCATCAACCCTTCAGTGTAAGGATTATGTTTGTTGCATTGTTTCATCTAAATGTTAGTAAGAGAGGATTGTAGGAACTTGAAATTTATTTCAATGAGGGACAGTCTGTGAGCTATTACTTACGTTTACGTATTAGGTTTTGGATAGTTTTAAATATAATGCACAAGTAAATTCACAAACGATAGGTGATAATCAATCTTTTATTTTTAAGCTGCCTGCATTATTGCACTACTTTTTGTTTTATCAATCTGCCAAACAGCCTCTGTTCTGTTACAAAGTTGAACGGTATTACTCTAATGCTTATAATGATCTCTCATAAAGGCTATAGTCAGGAATGCAGGCTTTGCTTCCGCGAGCAGATCAAAGATGAGCTCCAAACCACCACTGAGTAGTGGATTGGTCTCCCTGTGTGCAGCGGAATTTGGTGTTGATGCCGTCCCCGTACCAGCCAAAGTTGTCTTCACCTGAGACTGCGCCAGACCTTGCCTTAAATTGACAATGAGTGTGAGTGCTGTCAATATGCAGAGTCCATTTATTCAGAGTCTGCCAGAAAGGCGCCGTCAAATGCGTCCCCACGTGTCCCCGGATGTTAATGTATTCCACTTTTTTGCACGTTAGTGAACCAACGAAATCAAAGATGTTGAAGTCCTGGAAGTTTCCACGGAGGTAGTCTCTGAAATCAATGCCGTGGGTCGGATAGCTGCATGTTGCTCGCCAGTGGGTGGAGTGAGCCTGCAGTGATCTCATTCGGCCTAAACTTAAGCGGTATAAATTCCAGTTGTGGGCGTTCTCGTTCACTGGGGAGTTATACTTGAAGGGAATGGTGAAAAATGCTGGGAGTCTTCGATGAGAGGTACTCCATGACATCACCAAAGTCCATGCAGTGCCTGGCTCGGACTTTAGGTCACAGTAAGCTGGGTAACTCTTTCCCGTCCTATCGTAAAGTGTGTATATGCCATCCTTGGAGTTTCCTCGCCGCAAATAATCAATGCATGCAGCGAGCCGAAAATTAGCTTGCCCAACTTCACTTTCCTAGAAGACAAAAAAGGCAGAGAAATTTAGGCCATCTATGCTGAAAATTACCACTCGGTATAGCGTTCAAGCAGGAATGATTGAAAGAGAACAAAACGCAACAAATGAAAAAATTCACCTTGCAGCCCACTGTTATACGTATATTGACTTCTTTTTTGCCATCCTTCTGTAGTCCAGTATGCAAACGCAAAGCTACAGGCGTCTAAAAAAATAGAAGAAACGTTTGTTAGTCAACGCAAATAAAAGAGAGTCTAAAAGACTAAACAGAGTGTCGTAATACATGATTAATTCAGTATCGCCTAACAAAAATGATTTTAAAAGTGCACTATACGGTCCAATAAAGTATAAATATTACATCTTTCTCAGTTTTAGTTCTTGTGTCCACTTTTCTGAAATTAAATCACTACACGTTACTTTCTCGCGGACCTAATAATTTAAAGTAAGAGTGCGCACAAAAATAAAGAGTTTTGTCCATTGAAAATCACATATAGCTAGCTCATCATGTAACTGGGCCGACATTCTTTAGCTATCGCGCAACTTAACACCGTAAAAATGTTTTGTGGGTAGTACACTTTGATCACTTACTCCCGCAAGTAAATAGATGCCAATACTGAAAGCAAAGATAATCTTAAATGCCATCGCTGTTTTCCTTCCTGAAACCCGCTTTAACCGGTGTGAACTGAATTCCGATCCTACACTGAACTCAACTCAGAAACTGATTTTTCCCTAGCCGATAGTGTACTGAACGTAAGCCGGGTGAACAAGCAACCGAAATGTGTCTTACAAGTTCTTTATGCTACATACGTGTAGATATGAAGCGTGAATAAATAAAAACATGAAAACATCTTTCCATAACAAGTAAGTTACGGTAGACTGAACAGAACAAAAGAGTTGCCTGTCAGCTATTGAAAAATCGATGCCAGGCGCAAACAGACTTTAAACGCAATTAAAATTATAAAGCTAAGATATCCAGGGATGCCTCTTTGATGTCTTTGATCAACTCCTAACATTGAAATGAATGCATGGCAACACTGAATATCAAGATGCTCTTAAATGCCATCGTCGTATTTCCTCTGGAATCCGCTTTAAACCAATAGTGTGCTGAAAAAGCATCCAGAATGTGTTGAAAATAATTCAGCTACCTGAAAACGAGTGGCGTGAATAAATCTAAAACATCATGAAAACATATTCCTATAGCACGCAAGTGATGGAAGTCGATTGAACCGAACAAAGGGCAGTCAGCTGTAGGGCTTCTTCTTTGATTAGGAGGTCATGTTTGTGATTCGTATTCACAAGTGTAGCGGCCTGAAGGCTCTTTTCTTTGGCAGAAGTTGTCGAAAGACCCTGTGGGCATGATAGGGACAGACTAAAAAATGTGAAAGAGTTAGCTAAAAAGGTTCATAAATTACCGGTACAAAAGAGATAGAAAGGTGGATAACTATGTCTTAATTGTTCACCTGTTAATACTATTTGATACATCTGCAGTGATTTATCTGTAAGTGTGCAAATCTGGCTTGATGTGAGTGTGAAAAAGTGGTCGTAATCTGGCCACAGTAATATATATATATATATATCTATATGTACATATATATCTAGCCGGATTTTTTAAAACGTTAAAGCCCAATGGACCTTTAGTGTCCGACAGTTTTATTTCGTTCAAAAGTTATCTCCAATTTATAAAAACTAAGAGTGAAATCATCGTTTTTTTTTTCTTTTCCTTTTTTCTCCCTTTTCGTTTCCTTTGTTAGCGTGATTTTGGAGCTTATCGGGCCAAGAAATCTTCCTTCTGACGCCTTTTCATTCAAATGACGGCAAACTTTGTTAGTTTGGTTTCCAAAAAATCGGTTAGGTATACACCCACTAAAATGAGGACAGTTCTGGTTTCGGACTTCCTTGTGTGTATATATTGTTGAACGTCTAACAACGATATTTCATTTTCGCTATATTTTGTTGAAAGGCAAGTGGATTTCGCATGAAAAAAATTACGTATTTATCAGCGTTGGTCAACCATGTTAAGATAAAGTGAAACCTCGGTCAGTCTTCCGCCGGTTTAACTGATCCTAACATGACGAAGCCTGAGTATTAATTTTTTACCCAAGTACATTTTTAAAAAATATTATTATTTCTATGCTGGCTCCGCTGGCTTCACATTTTATTTTCTTATTCACCCTCGAGTAAAGTCAATAAAGATGAGAAAATCACAGGAAGCCATTTTTTGTGCGAATATAAACATATCTTGCGTCGATAAATGTCGCGTTAAAAATATTGTTTGATTTTGCGTCTGAAACATGTACCATTGCGCGTTAAATATTTGTTGCATTTTGCGTCAAAAACTGTTACATTTAAGGTTTATGTTACATTTTGCACCAAACGTTGTTACATTTTGCGGTGTGATGGCGACAAAAGAGGATTGAACTTCGCGCGTAAAACGTACTTGGCCTGATTTTTTTATATTTTTCTCGTCAAAACATCAATTTAATACTTTGCTCATAAATTTGAATTGAAATATGAAAGAAATCCCCCTCCTCCTTTTTTGCGACTTTCTTTCACTTTGTTTCGCACTTGGTCTCAAAAAGGGAGTTTGTCTCCTTTCTCCTTTTTTTGTCTTGTTTTCAAAGTCAAAACTAGCTAAAACTGTTTGCCGACATTAAATTCATTCCCAGGTGTCGCCTTTTGGATGGTTCGCATTTGTTCTCCCACCACAATTCAATTCACACGCCTTGATAAATGACCACTGAAACATTTTTATTTAAGATCTGCGAAGCATTACACGATGTTGTTTCTTAATCATTTATAAATCAATGTTTTTCATAAATCACGTTTGAGGGCAGCATTCCAATTCTGCGACTCCTTTTAAGGCTGTTGTGTCTCCGAACAGATTACATGTATGAGTTCCAAACCACCACCGAGTAGTGGACTGGTGGGAATGTGTGCAGCGAAACTTAGAGTTTATGGACCCATAGTGGCCAAAGTTGTCTTCCCTTGATATCGCTCCAGTCTTCGTGGTCTTAAACGGACAGTGAGTGTATGTGCTGTCAGTATGCAGAGTGTATGAATTTAGCCTCTGCCACGTGCGTACCCACGTGTCCCCGGATGTTGATGTATTCCACAGCGATGTTGAAATCCTTGAAGTTTCTGCTGAGGTAGTCTCTGAAATCGATGCCGTGAGTCGCGTAGCTGCATGTTACTCGCCAGTGGGTGGAGTGAGCCTGTAGTGATCTCATTCGCGCCATACTTATGCGGTAGAGATTTTAGTTTTGCGCGTTTTCGTTCACTGGGGAATTTTACTTCAATGGAAATTTGGAAAAAGGAGGAAGCCTGCGATAACCAACACTCCATGAAACACCAATGTCCACGCAGTACCAGGCTCAGATTTCAGATCGCAGTACGCTGGGAAGCAGTTTCCACTCTTTGAGTCGTAAAGTTTGTAAATGCCACATTTAGAAGCACCTCGCAACAGATAAACAAGGCAAGAGGTCGGATGGAAACTGGGTTGTTGGTCGCTGGTGGTTTGCGCCACGCATCTCCCTATAGACAAAGCAGATAATAGAAAAATATTGATGTTCTTTCCTCTACTTGATCAGAAGACGTCAGTCTCAACTGCAATCATTCAGTAAATTCCTACAGTCTTTCACACATTCATTTGAATATAGTTATAAGAGAATTTCTCACTCACGACACAGTAAATCGATTCAAGTTGAGGAGTGACGAATTCAAGTGAAAAAAAAAAAACACTAAAAAAATATAAAATATAATATGTTGAAAAATAATCACCTTGCATCCCGCAGTAACGACATCAGGACCTTGTTTGTTATTTCTGAAATCGTCACCAACTGCAAAGGTCTGTTAAAGAAATTACTTGGATAATTACATTCAATAAGATATAAAATGTTGCTTCAGATTATAATACAGTAAACACCCGCATATAAGAACAAGCGGATTAAGAACACC
>BOPM01000615.1:47540-57615 GCA_022179025.1 Porites australiensis
CCCTCCCAGCGGGCAAAACCCATATGGCCCATATATGGCTTTCCCCCTCCCCCCCCCCCCCCCGGGGTCTATCCAGTGTAGTATCAACACCTATCCGATATGACTCTCCACTTTAAAGATCGGCGGGGAACAGCTAATCGCTCCGCTACCAAGGAATCGCGCCGAAATAACCGTCCTTGTCGAACCGAAATCCTATCCTGTATGGTTTCCGTGTAGGCGCAAAAGCTGTCCTTTTTGCAATAATTGAATGAATTACACTTCCTTTTTAAGACACATCGGTCAAAAGAGATTCAGAACGACAGTCTTTTAACCCTCCTACAGTTGTTTAGACTGGATCATTGATGACAAACTCTAGTCCAAGTGGCGTCGTCTACCCAACCCAACAACGGTTTCCACCTTTCTAATTTGCGTGTGTTCGGTCATCCCAGGGCAACTTGAGTCTTTTCGAAATTACAACAGCCTCAGCATTATTTTCCCGAAAATTTTAAATGCAATTTAAAGTGTTACGAAAGTAAGAATTTTTCTGATTCCTCTCTCCAACGCATTTTTTCTAAGAAAAATGGCTTAACCTGGGGAGTGAAATGCGAAAAATTCAACTTAAGAAAATCTTAGGGAAATTATTAGATGACCTTCAAAATGAAATGGTCTTCTAGAAATTTTTAGCCTTCCTCAAGCTGTAGAAGCTTAGAGAAAGTTCTAGACGATTTTTGCTCCCCACAAAAGATATTTTACAGAAAAACAGTCGTTGGGTGCCCCTGACTAAAACTACAGGATAATCAGAAATCTTTTAGAAAATGTTTTGTTTCTACAAGTGCGGTTTCTGAACAAAACATTTTCCCATTTTCCTTAACCAGAATTGTAAAAATGAAAATCAAAAATCAAAAATTGGAAAGGTAAAACTAAAACCAATAAACAGTCTCATGCGCTTTCCATTTCCTGTTCTAATGGTCAGTTTATCCGGATTTGATTTGTTGCTATAGTATATTGAAGCCTATAACTTAATACCACAGGCACAATATCTCGAGAATACATCGAGTCATATACTTCAAAGTAGGTCTTTCACGGGCTAAAAACGCCCTAGGAAAATATTCTTCTTGGAAAGTTTTTGTTGCAGAAGGTGCAGTTTCTCAAAAAATTTATATTTTTAATTCTTAATGTGAAAGGATTTCTAGCGTATAAGAGTTTTCAGCGTGACCTTCAAAGCACAGTGTGTCATTTGGGGTCTCATCACTCTGGAGGAGTCCAAAAGCACACCTTTAAACCTAAGGATTTTATGACCAAAAACCTGATATTAAAAGAAGTATTAGTTTCGCAAACGCATTTAAGACACAAGGACTGTCGGAGAAGCGTTCAGTTAAGTGCTGATTTTCGGAAGCATTTTCCACATTTCAGTATAGTAGGAGTTACTTGACATGGTTTTACGTGCGAAATTACATTTTAGTGCATAATTTTGTGCGATAGTTGCTTACAGTTTGCTGCCAACTTGGGATCAAACTGCGCATGAGCATATAGCATTATCTCCATGGAAACAAAATGGCTATAAAAAATTCTCTGACGCTCATGAGCAAAAATTTGAAGAGCTTTTACCAGTCTAATAAGTATCGTCTCTTGGCAGCGATCGACAGGTGACGTAATATTCGCTAGGCTAGTCAAAACCCCGGAAAAAATAATTTGAATGCTTAGTAACTCAGTGTTATTCTAGTTGGTGTCAAGAGGTTCCTTTCATCATAAGAACTGGCAATAAATCCATAGACGAACGAGGCTCTTGCTTATACTACATACATAATCAGCACTGAGTTATTCAACGCGTTATTGTAGATCGTTGCGGAACTAAATCAGCCAGAAAAAACACTTCCAGAACCTCAATATAACTTATAAAAAGTGCTCGTCTTAACGTGAGTGCCATGCATTTTTAACAATGCATAACTGACTTCTTTCTAATGACTGTCTATTTTCTCATGTAAATTAGGACCTTAATTAATGTACCCCTGTTATTACTGAATAGTTGAAAGAGGGTAGCAACATGCCCATTTTTCATACCTATTGTTAAGTCAAGAAATTAGACCTAACCAGGCTTCCACATGACGTAGGAGGAGGTTCAGCTCCGAAAATACTGATTGCAATTTACAACTATTTTATTTTCGTTTTGTTCTTCTCTGCGTTGGAGGCAAAGCCTCAAAAATCTTTAGTAAATCTTTTTATAAGACTTATGGAACAATTTACGAGTGAGTCGAGCAAAGTTTACAAAAACTACGCAAAGCACTCTTAAACTGCCCTTTTTTTAGTTTTTCTCAGCAGTATATATAGGACGTTGATGTTACTAAATGGTTTAAAAATTATTTAAACTTTAACTTTCTGGCCCACAATAATCGGCCGCGCCAGTGTATATCAAAGTATGTTTTTTTTGCGCACGAAGCAGTTGTGTAGAAGGGACTCGTTATTCTAAGAAAAGGGCAACAAATATACCGCATCCTTGTCCTTGTTTAATTTCTACTTTATATGGTAAATAAATAGTCACTGAATGATTAAACGTGCGCTTACTATGTGCCTGCAACAGCGGCTCGATAAGTTCCGACAATAGATGGAGGGACAGGTACTCTTACATCAAAACCAACTAGAGGAGTACTTGTTTTTGATTTAATAACTGTGTCAGACTAATGGGTCTTTCCAGGCACACATTCATGCTACTCGGCGAATTGCATTGGTTACGTAATGGTTCATTTTATTTCACGCTACTATTACAAAAGAGGTTAGCCTGCGTAGCAAGCGTTTCCGCGAGAGTTCGACGAGAAAGTTGGGAAGAGAGCAAAAAAAAGAATGACGGGGGAGGTGGAGGGGAAAGAAGGAACCACCTTTTTTTCTATCGCTTCCGCTCTAACTTTCGCGCAATAACTCGATTGGAAACGCTTGCTACGCAGGCTAAAAAGAGGTGGACTGTTAAAAAGCATTGAAAAGAGCAGTTACAGCTTACTTCTTTGAGTAATCCTGTAACCTTATTATTGATGAGTATTACAAACTAACCAAGCCCTTAGTTCTCAAGCGACCACTCGCATTGGGTAAAGAATCATCACGAGTGAATGGTTAAAAGCCGTATTCTAATACGTAGACCTCGGCAAAAATATTGGGCTTTCTTTTAAAAACACTTGTGGATACCAGAACAAAAAACAAACAAACAAATGAAGTTACAAATGGTCTCATGAGTTTGCATCTTTCGCAAGCCACAGAATATTCCGCGAGGAAATGGCTTTATATGCCTCACTTAAAAATATCGCAGTTTCGTCATTTGAAAAGAATTAAGACACGTACCTACAACAAGCCACTTGTGGCGGTGTTTTTAAGAGGAAAAGAAACGCGTGAACTGTCGTCAAGTGATCAGGGTATAAGTTAACTGCAACCTGCCTTCGCTCAGATAGGCTGTTGAGGGCACCTTCAGTGTTGAACCCTGAACAAGCGATATGGCCTGGATGTTTACCTTCGCAGTCTTAATTCTACAGTTAACTGGTAAGTTCATTAAACACTCTTCTTGTAGGTATTTGGTCAGGGGCACCCAAGGACTTTTCTCCGTAAAATAACAGTTCGAAGGAGCAAATACTTGCCTAGAAATTTCTAAAGCTCAATTCAATTCACGGAGAGATGCAGGCACTTTTACTACTTTTTAGAACATAACTTCATTAGTAGTTAGTAACTTTTTCATGTTCTTTTTTTGTCTAGTTATCCGCGTAATTTTTGCCTTATTCGTTTGAACTCAGTGGGGATCTTTAACAAATGTGCGCTTGCTCGCAAATTTGCAGACTGCATGGAAAGGGATTATAACAAAAGGTCCTCTGCAAGGTTTTGAACTTAATCAAAACTCTTACCGACACTGTCCCATATGGTATTGCCAATGCTCTTAAAATACTTTTGGCTTGCTCCGAAAAGCCAGTTCTCAATATCTTTTCCTTGCTCTAAACGTCTTTTAGGTCAATAAGCTTTTGCCGTCCAGCCTCTTGTTCTTGTTCGAAGAGGACTTCAGACACCAAAAAGGAGACAGCCGCCACAACGAGACAACAAGAACCAAATTTTTAAACTCACAAAAAAGGCGAATACCCCGGTAATTAAAAGCTCTAGTTCCCTGATAAATTGTACATTTTTGTCTTGAAAATGGTTAATACGTTGTAGTTAATCCCCTCAGGTAGACGGACTTTCCTTTAATCTTGACTAAAGGACTGAAAGACTGTAAACACGTTTAAAACCACAATAGGTAACCATGCACCAATTAAAATTTGTTAACAATTGTAATTATACAGTGAAACCCCGTTCCGTATTAACGGGGTGTCCGTATTAAGCGAGTGTCCCTAAGGAAGCGGGGGGGGGGGGGGTTGACTGTCTTGTCTTAAGGCCGACTAAATGGATTAAATATAAGGTGAACGGAAAATTTCTTTGAGAACATTGACACTTGCAACAAAAAGGATAAGTCATAGAATGATAGAAGGTCTGCACTAACGTGATATACACGTGTGTCGTTCACACGTCAAGATAACGGGGTACAATTCACATGGACACAATTCGCAGGGAAAATGTCTTAAAACTGACACAATAGTATTCTTGTTTTCCCTTCGTAGAAACAAAGTGCTTTTCCTTAAAGGCAGACCGAAAAAAAAAAGACCGTTCGTACTTTGTAGCAGAAATTGACACTAAAAATATATGATCAGTTTAAAGTAAATGAGGTTTCAAATCCCAGGTAGAAAACTTATTAGCAACACAAACTTTCGATTCCATCACGGAATCTTTATCAAGTGATGGAGTTGGACGTTTTGTCACGTGATATATACAATGACAAGTCGTTACGGTCGATAGCGAGGAGTTCCTAACCAGTGTCCCTGTTCAATGTTGGAGTTTCGATGGCCTCCCTGAGTCTTCTCTTAAAAATGTCGTCTTCTCTCGAAAGGGTCTTCATAATAGGATTAAGTAACCCTTCTTCACTAAAATGACCAGATCATCACAAGACAGCTGATCTATTTTCTGCGGCAAATTCAGTATTTAACATATTATGCTTTAAAAAGTCTTATTCATTCTCTCCACTAGGATGTTGCTTCTTCTAACAAAACCATAAAGGAGCAAAAGGAACCAAAGAAGCCAATTAGATTCCGTCCAAACTCCTGCGTTGATTATCTGCGCCGTGGGATCTCCCAAAGTGGCAGATACAAACTTTACGACCAGACTGGAAAAACTTACGCAGCTTACTGTGACGTGAAGTCCGAGTTAGACACTGCATGGACTATGATGATGTCATGGACTCCCGCAAATCGAAGGCTCTCAGCATTTTGCAAAATTCCCTTTAAGTACAATGCCCCACAAACGAAGACGCCCTAAACTGGGATCTTTACCGCCTTAGTCTGGAGCGAATGAGATTCCTACAGACTCACTCCACCCACTGGCGAGCAACATGTAGCTATCCGTCCCATGGCATCGATTTCAGAGACTAACTTCGTGGAAATTTCAAGGACTTTAACATCTTTGATTTCGTGGGAGAACGCCAGTGCAAGAAAGTGGAATACGTCAACATCCGGGGACACGTGGGTACGGATCTGACGGCCCCTTTCTGGCTGAAGCTAAATACATGGATATTGCATATCGACAGTACCCACACCCACTGTCAGTTCAAGACGGCGAAATCTAGTGCGGCGTCAAGTGAAGACAACTTTGGCTGTTACGGAGACGGCATCAGCAACAAATTCCGCTGCACACAGGGAGACCAATCCACTACCCAGTGGTGGTTTGGAGCTCACCTTTAATCTGTTTAGGGATACAACAGTCTTTCAGTGGGTCAAAGAATTGCAAAAAAAGTACAGACCCTGTAGTGTTTTACAGGTCTTGAATAAAAATGTCTTCGCGCACTAAACAAAGTGGATGAATTCTATTTTGCAGGATGAGAAAAAGAGGTGTGAATCGCGCAAAACGCTCTGAACAAATTTGATGTTGAGAGCGGTGAAACAAAAATAAGGGAAACAAGCCGAGAAACTGCCTTGAAAAACTGAATGAAAGAAAACCGCTAAAAGCAATAATCAGCACCTTTACGCTTTAAAGATAATCTAAACTTGCATTTCTATGGAGTTGCGAGAAACAATGCATCTTAAGCAGCGTAGACGAGCCTTTTTCGATCGGGATCTAGAACAGAATAAACGAAACGTAACAAGGAACAAGGATTGATCGGACGATAAAAGCCGATCCTTTAAGCCTTAATAATTTAAAAACATGTGCTGTTTTTCATGCATTTCTTAATCAGTATGGTACTAGTGACGACAATTTGTTTACAATCAATATCTTCGATGATCATTTCCCCTGTTCTTATGACCTTGATAATCAATTGACGTAGTATTTCAGTTATAAGGAGAAAGTCTAGTTTGAGAGGCTAGAACTTTTAAAACGGAGTCGCAAAAAAATTCAAAATTAAAATAATAATAATAATTATTATTTCCAATTGAGTGAATTTCGGCCAGATAACAATCATTCACTGAAGTGGAGGTGGCTAGCCACAAAATGGCTTCCGGGTCTGCTGCCGTAACAAACGAAGAAGTTCAGAAATAAACGAAGAGGTGGAAGAAGGCTACGAAATTCGGATTAGCAGTTTTTACAGGTAAACCTTTGTCTGTTAAAAGGAATTTATCGATGAAACCGGTAAAAAACGTTTTTGATTACAAATTTAAATTTAATTAAGTCTTGCGTTATTTTATTTAGCTGGCATGTTCATAAAAAAGTAAAAGTGTACACTTTGGTTGACTGTTTTCAACACTTTTATTTAAAATCATCATGAAATAGATTGCAAGATTCTGTTTTCAATCATCGAGGAACAGTTTTTCAGTCCTTTGACCTCTGCTGTGGTTCTCTCATCCCTGTAAGGATTAGAGATGAGCTCCAAACCACCACTGGGTGGTCGAGTGGGTACCCTGTGTACAGCGGAACTTGGAGTTGATGGACCAATAGTGGCCAAAGTTGTCCTCACTGGAGACCGCACCAGTCTTCGCGGCCTTGAAATCACAGTTGGTGCTCACGTCACTGTCAATGTGCAGAGTCATTCTCTTTGCTACACTTTGCCAGAAAGGTGCCGAGAGATGGAGGCCCCAGTGTCCCCGGATGTTGATGTATTCCACCTTCTTACATGTACCTTCACCTTCAAAATCAAAGACGTTAAAGTCCTTGAAGTTTCCACGGAGGTAGTCTCTGAAATCGACGCCGTGGGTCGGGTAGCTGCATGTTGCTCGCCAGTGGGTAGAGTGGTCCTTCAGGGATTTAGTTCGGACCAGATTCAAGCGGTAGAGATTCCAGTTCAGGGAGTTCTCGTTCACTGGATAGTTGTACCTGAAAGGATACTCGAGAAACGGAGAAAGCTTGCGATAAGCAACACTCCATGACATGACCAGTGTCCATGCAGTACCGGGCTCAGATGTCAAATCACAGTAAGCTGGGTAATTGTTTCCTTTGTAGTCATAAAGCCTGTACATGCCGCATTTGGAGGCACCTCGCAGCAGATAATAAAGACAAGAGGTTGGACGGGAGCTGGGTGGCTTAGGACACGCGTTTCCCTGCAAACAAAGACAAAAGGATGAATGAATGATGTTGTTTCGTCTGCTTTATAGGAAAGCGTCATTTTTGACTGCGAACCGTTTCAAGTCCTGAAGTCTTTTGCACATTTATTCACATTCACTTTAAAGATTTCGTCCTAACATTTGCGTGAACCAGATTTACGCCGAAGAGAGGAGAATTAAAGGAGTGTGAAATAATTCACCTTGCACCCCAAAGTAACATGTGGTCCTCCTTTGTTCTTTGCGTGATCTTTACCAACTGCAAACGTCTGTTAAAGAAATAAATAATATACTTTTATTTGCGTCTTACGGCTTTAGATATCATAAATTTTGCACTGGGGCTAAAGACTCTTTTTGAACATGTTTCTGTCTTAATCCTTTTTTTTTTTAGAAAAGTTGTCGCACACATAAATTACTTACGATTAACACGATCCCAATCAAACCCACAATGGTCTTCAATGCCGCCATCGCCGTTTTTCGCCTTAAATCGTAAACCGAGTGGAACTTGGTGAAATTTTGTTTTGTTCTTGCTGCTTGGACGTTTACTGAACAAACACCGGGGCTAGTATATGCGGTACTCCGGATATATTATGTGTAATAAAGTGAGGTACATAAATCTTAACATGAAAACATCTTTCGCATAACATGTTTTACGAATGAATCACGCAAACAAAAGAGTCACATCGCCAGAAATGCATAGTGAGAGGTGACACTTTCAGACACTCGGAAGATATCAAGGCAATTTTCATTACAGAGATATGACTAAGAAAAGATCAGAAATCGAAAAAAACTGTCCCAAAGGCATTCGCATTCGCCGACACCCTATCAATTCTATTCGCATTTTTGTTTAATAACTAAATGAATCTGCATTTATACGTACCTTGCAAGTTTTATCCTTTTCGGTTTTAAAGTACACAGATTTGCAAATTGACTGTAAAGGATTTGTATGGCTTTCGGCGATAAAACGCTAAACAGAGCCCAGTTAAAGTGTTCCAGTTCGCGTCCAAGTTTGTCGTATACAACGATCGGTTCTGGGAGTTGAAGATGCTTACTTTCAGGTCCAGTCACATTTTGCACTTGCTGATTAAATTTTTTTTCGGTTTTTAACTATGAAAACGCCGTAAATTTCAGTTTGGACACCACGGTTAAATTTCCTGATATTCGCTTTGCAATGTCTCCGTGAAAAATCGTCCAAATTTCACGCAAAACTTCTCGTTCGAGAGATAATTTGAACACATTTCAGAACAAATGACAGTATTTTCGTTCAGCGGCCATTTTTTTTTACTGTAAATACTGTCTTGTATGCTTCTTGTATGTGTATCGTGACAATGAGCCCGTCCCAAGCCGGATTTGACAGCGGCCTAAACCATAAAAAAAAAACATCATCATGTAATTAGAGCAAAAAACTTGGTTCGAGATTTCTGGCGATTCATAGCTGGAGGGCTTCGATTCTTCACGGATAGGCACCGGTCTACGTACCAATTCTGTCATATTGTTTATCAGTTCTAAAAGTCAATTTTTACAGTAGAGTAAAAATTAAACACAAAGTGCCCACAAAAGAAACAAAAATTGCGTGATTACTGGTTGCTCGACCCGAGTAAATTCATCGATAAAAACAGGCAATGAGGATGCAACTATATCTGTTAACATGTAAGCAGTTGATGTAAGCAATTATGAAAAATTTACACTGAATCAATGACAATGCCATTAAATATGATAAAGGAGATCTTAGACCTCCTTAGCTCGTGAGGCAAACCGCGCGAGAAAAGCCCGGAAAAAGAAAACTTTAGACAGCTAGCCGTCTAGAAAAATTAATTACAATGCTAAAAGATGGCGTTTTATCACCAGAATAAGAACATGTTGGTGACTAACTTTTCATTGTAGTTTTCAACACTGGAATCTTTTAATTTGTTCCGAATTCTTCAATGCGCTGAGGTTTGCGGAAAGTACGGAAAGTTCCGAAATTTCTAAGCGGAGTAGCGTGGGTAATATAATTTGGTTATATATGTTTCCAACAATTTTGGTTGAGACAAAATCGTCCGTCCGTATGGCCGCTCCTCCATGTAAGCTTGGAACAGGCTAAGAAAAGATCCGCAAGCGTGCAACGATGACGGTAGGCGTGAGCGGTTGAAAGCTAGAAGGGCAACAGTATTACTAGGGTAAACATGGGTACACATAAGATATATAGTGGTATACAAGGTATAAGAGATAACATGTCAGGGAGTCTATATGGAGACTGCCATGAATTACTTGCCGCTAAAAGGGGAGGAGAAGGGTTGGGTTAGACTTACGCTCTATTGTCGCGTCACGCACTGTTCTTCACCAGGAGGGTCGTTGCGTGACAGACCACAGGAAGCCTGCGTTGGTGGTAAACAAGCATTACGAATAGAAGCTGGTAGTAAGTCAAGGAACTACGAACTAAATAACCTAACAATGAATTGGCTAGACACCTTTTGATGGAAATACGATAGCACAAAAAGCCAATGACGGATCCAGGGGGGGGGGGGGGGCGA
>BOPM01000615.1:90428-100428 GCA_022179025.1 Porites australiensis
ATTACATCAGAGCACAGTGTGTTACGGTTCGTACGATCTGTACTATCCGTACGGATCGTAACAGTCCGTATGCTTGATCGATACAGATCGTATTAATTCCTCGTCATATAAGCAAGCCAAACGACCACGCTCTAACAGTAGTATTCCTCGTTCTATGAGGCATAAACCAAAACAAGCGCGCTACAACAGTGTTGTTGCTTCTTCTGTAAAGTCCGTGACTGCATATTCTAGGGAAGTAGAGAGGGAGGGGATATAATTGAGGTGTTTGTTACGAAGTTAGAAACGTATACTAAATACGTCATGGAATCCATTACATTTGTTAAACAATGTATCAGCTCGTATTGTCAATGATTGTGGCTTCGTTCTCCTGGCTTTGAAACAGTGCGCTGACAGGATGTCTTACAAAAACACATTAAGTAAAACAATGGCACGACCCGTAATTTTAAAAGCTTACCGAGTTGTTGAGATATTCGGTGATTTTAGCCTGCTCTGGGGCTGTTCCTCGCAGATTGCTCCTGTACTTATTAAGCTGTTGTCGGTCCCTCATTGCAACCAACGTCTGCCGTAAAAAGCACATAATAGCAAGCTAAATGCGTTATTGACCGAGCAAGAGGTCAATAAGGCTGGACATCGGTCAATATTATGTGACATTGTATATGTAACTATTAGCATGAAGGATTGTAACAGCATGTCCAGGGTCAGGGGGAAGCCGTATCGATTACATAGACATGAGTTTTATGAACTAAGAGAACAAATACACCTTTTCGATACAGTCCCGCAAGAGCCTGCATTGCAGATGTGTCTGAGTTAGAGTTTGGTATCTTTGTGACTAGGCCTATCCGTAACAGTGGTCATACAGACAGCTTCGACTCTAGTCATTAACATTCTTGCAAGAAAAGTCGCGTGGGGGGTCGCGTGAGCGAGAACGATCAACGCCCTTACTTTTCGCGTTTTCTCGCAAAAGCGATTGTTGAACGCGTTTTAAGTATAAGGCATTCGACTGTTCCTCCTTACTGCTTCAGGCGACGCACGTGACTTCAAGGAAGACGAACAATTAATAACCGGTAGTTATTGCTAGTTTGCATTATGCCACAAGGCAGTGGCATTGCAATTTGATTTATCTGAGAAGCGCAACACCCTCGTTACCATGAAAATGTTAAGAAATAGCTGATGAGAGAGACCGAGGGGATGTGAGGGTATTCGACATAGAAAACGTTGTGCACTGCAATGAACATAAGAGGCGTATTGTTGACAAAAGGGGACTCAAAAGGACTTAAGATAACTACTTTAATGGGCACGGGACACTGCTAAATTCGCCAACATGTCCAAATTCCCATTTAGCCTGCGGAAAGGGTCCACAATTACGTTTTATCAGTTCTTGAAACTGCAGTGTGCGGTGTCACCCTGGCTAAGTAACGTTAGTTTTTTTCTTACGAGGCTTAGGATGTGCTAACCAAAGTTAAACTCAAAGGTAATGTACTATTCCAGCTTTGTTTCTCGCGCCAGCTGTTGGGAGCTCTGCGAAACTCGTCGCGTGCTACGAGAATTTCAAAGCGCGAGATTCAGTGAATCAGAAATTTTAGGATAAATTACTGCCAATGATCAGACCTCTACGAGACTTATTAATCTCGAGCAGCGGATTATCTCGGATACTGAAGATTTAGTAACTAGTATATAAAGTGGCCAATACAAACTCACCTCGATTGTGATATTGTGGCATTTCAGTTTTGTCGCTAAGGAGAGTCTCTCGTTTGCATCGGTTATTAATTTCAAATACGTGTTCAACACCTGCAAGGTAAACCAACAAAAAACATTCTAGACTCTCTTGGCAAAATCGCCCGCCCGTTCGAACGAAAGCTTCTAAGCGCTACTTTTCAGTGATGCTGTTGAGGGTGGCGTAGTGGTGAGAGCACTCGCCTCCACTTGATGTTCCCCGGGGTTAAGATCCCGGCTAGGACGCCATATGTAGGTTGAATATGTTATTCTTTCCGCTCCTTTGCTCCGAGAGGTTTTTCTCCAGGTACTCCGATTTTTTTTCTGCCTTATCTGAAGGTCTGGATTCGCCACTAGATTGACACTTGCAATAAAAAGGATAACTCATAGAATGATAGAAACGAAATATCAAGAGAGAGTCATAAAAGGTCATAAAAATAGACGTTTCGGTTGTATAACTCCCCTTCCGTGTAAGAGAAAACGTTTTAAGATTTCAGTTTGCTGAGTTTGCAAAGCGTATAATTTTGATTACTGAACTTTTCGTCTCGAGCCCAGTATCAGTCAGTTAGTTGACCCGTGTAACCAAATGTAACGAGACAGACCGTTACCGATCTCAGTAATGGTGCTCTTAAAAAGTTGTGTTCAACTCGGTTAAAACAAAATCTGAAATATTTTAAAAGCAGTACTCATTGGTTGCCCGTATCAAAGTGTTGCTCGTTTTTCGTTCCTTCTTCACATAGTTAATAGATTGGAATGGTTATGAAACCCGCCACACGCCTTTGTTAAATGTTTTTGTTGACGTGAAGGTATACAACGTTTTATAGCATTCCTAGCATTTTGATCTTACTGACCAATAAAAACGTCGCATCATTTTATTCCGTCGCAATTTGCCAACAGAAAACAAAGGATTGTGCACCTTCAGGGAGCTTCCGACATAAACTTTAGCACTGTGGTTTTTATATTTGATGTTTGTTGCCTTTCATAACCAGCCTCCTCTAATAACTATGTTCTTCTTTTCCATTTTTTTTTCAGGGAGCAGAAGTTTCTAGCGATGAAGGACTGGACAACGTGATATGAACGTGTATCGTTCACACGTCAAGATAACGGGGTACAATTCACATTGATACAATTCGCAAGTAAAATGTCTTAAAACTGACATTATAGTATTCTTGTTTTCCCTTCGTAGAAACAAAGTGCTTTTCCTTAAAATCAAACCGAAAAAAAAAGACCGTTCGTACTTTGTCGCAGAAATTGACACTAAAAATACAAGATCAGTTTAAAGCCGAATGAGGTTGTAAATCCCAGGATAGAAAACTTATTAGCAACACAAGCTTTCGATTCCATCACGGAATCTTTATCAAGTAATGGAGTTGGACGTTTTGTCACGTGATTTATATAGTGACAAGTCGTTACGGTCGATCGCGAGGAGCTCCTAACCAGTGTCCTTGTTCAATGTTGGAGTTTCGATGGCCTCCCTGAGTCTTCTCTTAAAAATGTCGTCTTCTCTCGAAAGGGTCTTCATGACAGGATTAAGTAACCCTTCTTCACTAAAATGACCAGATCACAAGACAACTGATCTGTTTTCTGCAGCAAATTCAGTATTTAACATATCATGCTTTAAAAAGTCTTATTCATTCTCTCCTACTAAGGTGTTGCTTCTTCTAACAAAACCATAAAGGAGCAAAAGGAACCAACGAAGCCAATTAGATTCCGTCCAAACTCCTTCGTTGATTATCTGCGCCGTGGGATCTCCCAAAGTGGCAGATACAAACTTTACGACCAGACTGGAAAAACTTACGCAGCTTACTGTGACATGAAGTCCTAGTTATACAATGATGTGAATGCTACGCGCGCTGTGATTGGTCGTTGCCCATGATCTATTAGAGTACAGATACATGGATGACGTCACGGGAAACTTGTTTTCTTTGTTTTGTTCAACATGGCACGCGGTTTTAAAAATGTTTCTGAGATTATTTCGCATTGAGGCAAGTGAAAGCTTCGGAAAAAGTTTAGCAGGAGCTATTTACAAAGAAGAAAAATGGAGAAACGGAGACCAAAAAAGCTATTGACTACTTGACAATGCCTAAGCTACAAGAAATCTTCACAACAGTTGCCATCGTGTGTCTTCGCTACGAGAGAGTCGCTGTTTTGCAAAATGTTTTCTCCATTATTCTTCCTTGAGCAAGAAAAGACGGTGAAAAACTTTTCGAAGAAACTGTACACAAGTAAGGTAAAGAAGAAGCTAAGATGAAAAGTTGGGTTTGGGACTTAAAAAATGCCTAAACTAGCACAAATACTCAAAAGGTCAAGCGGTTCGAGGCAGGTATGTGTATCGGTCTTTTTCTTTTCTGATCATTGTATAAAACAAATAGATTCCATGTTGCCGTGGGTCTGTTCAGTAATAGATCACAGAGGACGTCAAAATGTGGTAAAAACAACAGTGACACACTCGCCTGCGGCTCGTGTGCCACTTCTTTGTTTTTACGACATTTTGACGTCATCTGTGATCTATTACTGAACAGACGCACGGCAACATGGAATCTATTTGTTAATTAGACACTGCATGGACTATGGTGATGTCATGGACTCTCGTAAATCGAGGGCTCTCAGCATTTTGCAAAATTCCTTTTAAGTACAATTCCCCACAAAACGAAGACGCCCTAAACTGGGATCTTTACCGCCTTAGTCTGGAGCGAATGAGATTCCTACAGACTCACTCCACCCACTGGCGAGCAACATGCAGCTACCCAACCCACGGCATCGATTTCAGAGACTAGCTCCGTGGAAATTTCAAGGACTTTAACATCTTTGATTTCGTTGGAGAACGTCAGTGCAAGAAAGTGGAATACGTCAACATCCGGGGACACGTGGGTACGGATCTGACGGCGCCTTTCTGGCAAGAAGCTAAATACATGGACATTGCATACTGACAGTACCCACACCCACTGTCAGTTCAAGACGGCGAAATCTGGTGCGGCGTCAAGTGAAGACAACTTTGGCTGGTACGGAGACGGCATCAGCAACAAATTCCGCTGCACACAGGGAGACCAATCTACTACCCAGTACATACATAAATACATACATACATATACTTTATTTATGCTCGAAATTTACAGAGTAGCTTTAGAGCTAATGTATTCGAGAAAATAAATTAAAATAAAATAAAATATGCTATATTACAATTCCAATATTATTTATAAACTATATACAACATTATGCATGTAAAGGGAAATATAACTTGTAAATCTACTGTGGAAAAGCTTCATATCTGAAGACCTCCTGCTTGAATTCTAGAAAATTTAACGTTTTGTAAGTGTCTGGGAGAGCGTTCCATATTTTGCTAGCTAAGTATGAAAAAGAGTGCAGACCGAAAGTCGTTGTTTTTGGGTTGGGAAGGGCCAGGATGATTTCCGCGCAAATTGTAGGATGAAGACCGTACGGTGAACATATCTTTTAAATAACCTGGATAATTCGTAAAGAACAGACTCTTATATAAGGTGATCATGAAGTTCTGGAGGCGGCTAATGAATAGCGATTTCATGTTAACTTTGCTTAGTAAAATGTCATATGGAGAGCTGTAGTCCTGTAGTATAAACCTAAGAATGCGCCTATTTAGGTTATCCACTCTGTCGGCATTGCGCCCACCACAGAAATGCCACACAGAAGAACAGTAGGAGAAATGTGGCAAAATAAAGGCTTTATAAAGCTTCAATAGCGTCTCCTTATTAATAAGTTCCGAAATCTAAGCATTACGTTAAATTAATTATTTATTTTCTTTCAGATAACTGATACGTGGTTATCAAAAGAGAGCCTATTATCTATTGTCATTCCAAATATATCTATTGAGTTATTTACTGGGAAACTAAAATTGTGTTCAGTTTTTCCCACGATTAGAGCTTGGTGCTTTTTCTCGTTAACAATCATGCAAAACCAGTGGTGGTTTGGAGCTCACCTTTAATCTGTGTAGGGACACAACAGTCTTTCAGTGGGTGAAAGAATTGTAACAAAGTACAGCCCTGCCCTGTAGTATTTTAGAGTTCTTGAATAAAAATGTCTTCGCACACTAATCAAAGTGGATCAATTCAATTTTGCATGATGAGAAAAAGATGTGTAAAACGGGCAAAACGCGCGGAATGAATTTGACGTCGAAAGCGGTGAAACAAAAATATGGGAAAGAATCCGAAAAACTGCCTTGAAAAACTGAATGAAAGAAAACCGCTAAAAGCAATAATCGGCATCTTTGCGCTTTAAAGATAATCTAAACTTGCATTTTTATGGAGTTGCGAGGAACAATGCTTCTTGAGCAGCATAGACGAGCTTTTTTCGAGTCTTTTTTAAGGCCTTCACTTTTTCTATTCAAAAAATAATTCCTTAAACATGTACATTTTAAAACTGCGCAACATTTTTGGACCGTAACAAGAATCCATTCCTGACTCTTTGTGATTATTTCTTATCATCAAACTTTACTGCTTTTTTTGCCGGGTATTTAAAAACCACGTGGGAGATTAAAAAAGTAGCATAGCAAAAAGGGACAAACCGGACCGATTTTCCTTTACAGTAAACCTTCTTTACTCGAGCCCCAGGCGATACTCACCGCACTATATAAAAACGCGAATCACTTACAGAGATACAAGTGAACTGATGCGAATCAAGGCCACGACGCTTAGATCGCTTCTTTGCCAATTCCCAAAATATTTATCCATGTCAGAATAAACGTTCATTTTGTCGATGAGTAGAAGTCTTTTCAAGTAAGCACCCAAGCAAAATCTTATATCACCAATATACCTGTACTTTAAGATATCTTATCAATATAAAACTGTACTTATAAATGCCCGATGCCGCGCGTAATCTCGTGGAAAAGGATGAACAGTAACCGGTGGTCGCAACTTTGCGTTTTGCGACGAGGCGGTGGTTATCCGATAATTAGTTAAGCAGAAAGAACAACACGACAAATAACTGAAACTGTAGAGGGTCTAGGGGACATCAGTAAGGTTGTCAGGAATCTAGAACAAACTAAACGAAACGTAACAAAGGAGAGAGGAACAAAGATTGATCGGACGATAAAAGCCGATCCTTTAAGACCTTAATAATTTAAAAACACAGGCTCTTGTCGCTGTTTTTCACGCATTTCTTAATCAGAAAGGGAACTAGAGATGAGAATTTGTTTACATATTAATATCTTCATGCCTCTCTTTGCTGATCATTTCCTCTGTTCTCATGACCTTTATAATCAATTGAGCAGTATTTCAGTTATAAGGAGAAAGTCTAGTTTCAGAGGCTACAACTTTTTGTTTACTTTACGTAACTGCAAAATAAAATAGACGAGGCAAACGGGGTCGCAAAAAAATTAAAAATCAAAAAATATAAATAATAGTAATACTATTAATAGTAATAATAGAAATAAAAAGCGCCCAGTCGTGTCTGTTAATTAAGTGAATCTAGGCTTAATAACAATTATTCACTGAAGCAGAGGTGGCTAGCCACAAAATGGTTTCCCGTTTTGCTGCCATAACAAACGAAGACGTTTCACAAAAATAAACGAAGAGGTGGTTACCGACAACTCGAACAAGGCTACGAAATTCGGTTAGGCAGTTATTAGAGGTAAATCTTTGTCTGTTAAAAAGAATTTATCGATGAAACCGGTGAAAAAGTTTTTTGTTTACTGATTTAAATCAAGTGTTGTACACTTTGGTTGACTGTTTTCAACACTTTTATTTAAAATCATCATGAAACAGATTACAAGATTCTGTTTTCAATCATCAAGGAACAGTGTTTCAGTCCTGTGACCTCTGCTGTGGTTGTTTCACCTCTGTAATGATTAGATATGAGCTCCAAACCACCACTGGGTGGTCGAGCGGGGACCCTGTGTGCAGCGGAACTTGGAGTTGATGACCCCATAGTGGCCAAAGTTGTCCTCACTGGAAACCGCACCAGTCCTCGCGGCCTTAAAGTCACAGCTGGTGCTCGCGCTACTGTCAGTGTGCAAAGTCCATGCATTGTGCTGCTGCCAGAACGGTGCCGTGAGATGGAATCCCCTATATCCCCGGATGTTGATGTAGTCAACCTTCTTGCACGTGCCAGCACCCACAAAATCAAAAATGTCAAAGTCTTTGAAGTTGCCGCGGAGGTAGTCTCTGAAATCGACGCCGAGGGTCGGGTAGTTGCATGTTGCTCGCCAGTGGGTAGAGTGAGTCTTAAGGGATTCAGTTCGGACCAGATTCAAGCGGTATACTTTCCAGTTCAGGAAATTCTCGTTCAGTGGTGCGTTGTACTTGAAAGGAAGACCGCGAAACGGGTAAAGCATGCGATTGGCAACACTCCATGACATCACCAGTGTCCATGCAGTACCTGGCTCAGATGTAAAATCACAGTAAGCTGGGTAACTGTTTCCGTTGTAGTCATAAAGCCTGTACATGCCGCATTTGGAGGCACCTCGCAGCAGATAATAAAGACAAGAGGTTGGACGGGAGCTGAGTGGTTTAGGACACGCGTTTCCCTGAAAACAAAGACGAAAGGATGAATAAATGATGTTAGTTTCGTCTGCTTTATCGCAAGGGTCATTTTCAACTGCGAATAGTTCAGTTAAGTCCTGAAGTTTTTCGCACATTCATTCATATTAAGTTTTAAGAGTTCCTCGTAACATTTGCGTGAAACAGCTTTAAGCCGAAGAAAGGCGAATTAAAGAAGAGCGAAATAACTTACCTTGCATACTGAAGTATTATTTGATCCTCCTTTGTTCTTTGCGTGATCGTCACCAACTGCAAACGTCTGTTAAAGATAATAAACAATATCCTTTTTTTATAAGCGTCTTACAGTTTTAGATATCATAAATTTCGCACTGGGGTAAACAATGATTTTGAACATGTTTCTGTCTAATTCTTTTTTTTTTTTAGAGAAGTTGTCGCACACGTAAATTACTTACGATTAACACGATCCCGAACAAACCCACTATGGTCTTAAATGCCGCCATCGCCGTTTTTCGCCTTAAATCGTAAGCCGAGTGGAACTTAGTCAAATTCAGGGAAATGCAAAGTTTTTGTTTTGTCCTTGCTGCTTGGAAGTTTACTGAACAAACACCGAAGCTAGTATATGCGGTGCTCCGGACATGTTATGTGTAATAAAGTGAGGTAAATAAATCTTAACATGAAAACATCTTTCTCATAACATGTTTTACGGAAGAATCACGCGAACAAAAGACTTTATCGCTAGAGGGCTCCTTTACGGATGAGCGCCGGTCTCCGTAACAATTCTGTCGTGTTGTTTATCAGTTCTAAAAGTAATTTTTTTACAGTAAAAATTGGACACAAAGCGCCCACAAAAAGGAACAAAAAATTGCATGACTACTGGGTGCTCGCTGCGAGTAAATTCATCGATAAAGACAGGCAATCAGGATGCAACTACGTCTGTCAATATCCTTGTAAGCAATTTGCATATTTCAATATGAAAAATTTATACTCAATCAATGATAATGCCACTAAATATGAAAAAGGAGCCCTTAGATCTCCTTAGCCCGTCAGGCAAACTGCGTGAGAAAAGGAAAAGAAAAATCTAGACTGGTAGCCGTCTAGAAAAATGGATAACATTGCCAAAAGATAGCGTTTTATCACCAGAATAAAAACATTTTGGTGACTAACTTTTCAATGTACTTTACTTATTTATCTATTTTTTTTTTTCAACACTGGAATCTCTTAATTTGATCCACCATACAATTCAATGCGCAGAAGTTTACGGAAAGTACGCAAAGTTTGGAAATTTTTAAGCGAAGTTCTCGCCTCTGCGGTGAACGAAGCGCGGAGCGGAGCGCCGTGGGTAATATAATTTGGTTATCCATGCATCCAAGAATTTCGGTTGTGACAAAATCGTCCATCCGTATGGCGGCCCTCCATGTTCGCTGATGTAAGATTTCACACCAGCTTTGGTCCTCTCCTACTCGGTCTCCTCAGTCGCTCCGAGAGCCGAGTAGGAAAAAGCCCTGGGAGGAGTCCAATGTGTTGATATTGACAGCCATGTTATGGTCAATTAACAGCTTTAAAAATAGTGTGACTGTATCGCGGGCGCAGGTGTCCAACTCGTTGAGAAAAGCAGGAAATAAAGAAGAAAAACAAAACCAACACCCTCTAACCGTTATTGACTAAATGACATCCACATAACTTACATAAACATAAGCTTGCGGCATAAATCACAATTAATACATACTTACTGATGTAAGTATCGTCGTCATCGTAGTATACTATCTCTTCACATCGAGGCTTCTCACACAGCAGCTTGATGCACAGGTCGGTTTTAA